>JANHGB010045573.1:0-20674 GCA_026283785.1 Coracopsis vasa | reverse complement strand
CAAGCATGGACCATTCTTGGAACAAGGCTGACCTATTATCTAACTGAGGTAGGGTTACTGTGGAAAAACAGTATGCAATCACGTAATTAAAGGCTAAGTCATACCACAAGTGGCCGATAGGGTCAAAAGAATGTTACTCAATCGGCTGTAATTCTGACATTTCCTAATCTTTCGAGCTTAATTCCTCGTCCTAATTATGTTATTTTAATACAGCTAATATTTGCAAATTGTAGGATTAACCCCCCACAAAATCAGAAAAAAAGGAGTTTCATTAGATCTCGTTATCCTGATTTTCATACGAGTCATCAGAAGAGTGTGAGCCTGCAGCCCCATGGTATCTAGGATGCCACAAGCTGCGCTTCTGTGGAGATCTAGACTCACCTGCTGATAGCTAAAAGGCAATCTGAGAAGAAAACAACTGCCCACTTTCTTGTCTGGATCAGTGAACACCCACAGTAGATAGGTGCTATGAAAATACAACCTTAAATAGTAGCAGTATTACTTTTTTTTTTCCTCCATGAGAGTAAGTTGCAGAGATACTGGTTTATCAGCAGGTTTCATGGGAATTTTTATAACATCAGAGACTCAGGTACGGTCAGTTTGATTCCCAGGTTTGAAGAGAAAGGTATTGGTTTCCTCAGTCTTCCAAATATGACCCTTGATGTTGCAGTTGCCCCTTTTCCTCTGTTGATCCTATACATTTTGAGCTGCTTCCAATAACTTCTTAATAATATTCTGAAGAGTACTTTCTTTATTTGTAATTCATCAAATTGAAAAGCAGAATTCTCAGATAATGCATGTGGGGAAGAGAGTTAAGGTGGTTAGATTTGGATATAACCTTCCAGCAATTTCACTGAGAAACAATTCATAAAGCCTTTTAATTTGAAGACTTGGCCAGGTTCTTCTGCTGGAGTGGCTCACCCGGTTTTCAAAGGAATAAATGTCCTATTTCAAAAGTTGCAGGATGCCTTGGAGGATCTCTTGTGGAGATTTAAAGTGGGAAATACTGACATCCAAAATGGAGGTCTGGGGTTCCTATAAGTGTGGGATCAACACACAGAAATTGAGAAATTGGGTCAGATCTGCTAGTAATCACTATGTAGAGAGTAACGTATTCCAGAGCCTAGATTAAAAATAGAAGAATTGCACGGTCCCACTGCATAAGAGATAAAGGCATCATAGACAGAACACTGAAGAAATACAGTGAAAGATACGCTAGAAATTAAAAATAAATTTATGTTCTACATAGAGCCATTATATTCTTGAGCCATGAAGCTCAAGATCCCCCTAATCTGTTTGCCCCCACTCCAATGACCATTTTCCTTGACCTTTTCCCTTCCTCAGATACTTATCCTGCATGGCTTTTTTCCACTCATTTCTAAGTGCTCAACTGAGTTAGCTGGACAGTCACCTACCTACGTTTTCTCACCTTACTGGATTCCAGTCGCAATCACACTCCCTGAACATCTTATTCAGTTTCAGTTTCAGTTTCACCTAGCAAGTTCCCATTTTTCCTGTTCTTTTTGATATAGCTCTTCCTTTCCTGCTGCCATGTCCATACAGGTTCAATTTTTTACCCAGGCTTGATCATTTTCTTCAGTTATCACCCCCAGTCATCAACTCAATGTCAGGGTTAGTCATTTCCTAACCTACCTGTTCCTGGTGACTTCTTTCATACCCTTTTCTCAGATTCTTATCATCAGCTCCATTGTGCCCAACCTCCTCACCCATACCTTTCCTTATTCCACTTCAACACACAACTGAAGGCTAAAGAGGGCCTGTTTCCCATTCCATCTTCATTCAGATCACACTGTTTCTTCCTACACAGATCCTGAATCTATTTCAGAACTCAGGGGAAACAGATAAAACCCCTTCCCTCTTTGCAAGTGTCTAGGTCAAGATAGCTACTGAAGAAAACCTGTAGCTTCAGGAATGTGGGTCTGAGCCCACACGTTTACCACACAAGGAACAATCAAAGAAGTTCCACAGGAAGATACAAGAGGTCTCCACTCCACAAACCACTTTTTTTTTGGCTTTGAATATGGCCAAATATCTGCAAATTTTAACCCAGGTTTCAGAAGACATGTCCATGTCAACATTGTACCCACTTCCCTGAAGAGTTAATTCTTCAAGTCCAAGGGTGAAAGGTCAGCAGCATTTATTGCTATGCAGATATGCACAGGTATAATAACAACCCATTATACATAAGGCTTTTCAAGCACTGTTATTATTTATAGACAGGCTGGGGCCATATTTTATTTCTTTGCTTTTGTCTTCATAATGGCTAAACTTTCATGGCTTCAATTAAAAAAAATAAAAAGCCCATTCTAGGATCAAACCATCTTCAGAAATATGCACCCAAATGATTCATATTTGGCAAATTTATAAAAAATGAAAGCAGAAAAATGGAAGAGTAATGCAAGCCCAACAACTGCTAGGCTGGCCTTTAATAAAACGGTTTATTAGTCTTAATGACTCTTCTCGTAGAAACTGTTTGCTTAAATGAGTAATTTATAGGATTAAACTATTACAGGGAAAACTAGTTCACTTAGGAAATAAAACATTTGAGAAAAGAAGTCCTTCATATGTGTTGAATTATTGAAGGCTTTGATCCACAATGGGACAAGTTCCACATTTCTCAAGAACTCGGCACCTGTTGTACATTTAGCAAATCACACACATTACCCACTGCTCTCTTTCTAGCATTATATTACCTGAAGCCTTCTGGGAATACTTTTGAATAAAATTCTACAGACAAAGAAATATCTGCTCTTGAGTATTTCTATTATCAGACAATGCCAGGCGAACAAAGCAATGATTCATGGCTAGTCTAAAATTGTCACACTGAAGATAAAAGGGAAGCACATCTCATGGCACACCAGAGGCAATACCCAATTATTTCAAATTCCTCTTTGCAAAGAATGACCACATCTTTCAATTCTGAGAAACCACCTCTTGCGTAAGCATTCTATGGGTTTGGTCTTTTCGTGGTACTGCACATGGTACAGTGCTCTCATGTCTTGCTGAAGTCAGTGGGAACTGATGTGCTTTGCTTCTAAGAATGATCAAAGCCTGGCCAAAGGCAGGCCCATGTGTATGGACAAAGTCATTATTAGGATTCAGGCATGAATAATATCTATGAAAGCCAGAGATGCAGCCAAAACACAGTTTCAGCTGCACAGTACAAATGTTTTCCTTCACGTACAGACTGCCAGTACTCAGTTATTCAAGGCTGTCCTCAGTTAGGCTCCAACCCAAGTGCTTAAATTTAGGTGTGTGAATATTCATGCTCAAATCACACTGAAATGTGTAGTGCTACTGTCCCTTATTATTAGGATTTATTCTTTCCTCTATCCTTTCTTAGCTGGATTGTCCTCCCCCTCTCCTGAGACAAACACAGCAAGCCTTGAAAGCCCTTGGGATCTTTCCCAGGCTCAGAATTTTCAGGAATATTTATGTGCAGTTGTAGCTTTGTCCTCCTGTAAACATTTTTACAAATAAAGTCTTGTCAGATTCTTGGGGTTGGAAGAAGGTGTTAGAAGTAGCGAGATAGGATTTCCCACTTTTTTCTTTTGTTTTGGGGTTGTTTTTTTTTGCTTTGCTTTGGTTTGGTGTTGGTTTTGTTCGGGTTTTTCCATGTTTTTTTTAAAAATCAATTCTTTTGTACAGTAATTCTATCTCCTACTGATTTTTTTTATGTGTATTTATTTCAGCTACAGCCTTCTCAGTGCCATTAGGCTATTTAATACTATTTTTATGTGTCAGTGTGAATTAATAGCAAACTGGATATTTGACCCATTATTGTATATTATTTGTTACCCTAAGTCTTTTATTTACCATATTTACATTTTATTTTTTTTAATGGGGAAACAAATCTTTGTTTTTTCTCTAGGAGGATTCTGCAGCTTGTCAATTAGTATACTAGTGACGAAGTTTGTCTTGAAGCCCTTGGGATGCCTTCCACCTGCACTGAACAGAGCAGAGCTTTCCAAAATAAGCTTGCTAACGTCAGTACCTCTTGTTGCTAAGAGAAGTGTAGCCTGGTAAAACCACCTTGCTTCAATAAATCCATATGAACTGGCAGCCAACCTGTCTAAAGACAATGGAAGTAGTTTTAAGCAATACATAGCAGATTGTTACATCAGCCTGTTTTACTGAAGCAAGAAAAAAAGTGCAAGGGTATTGAGGAAAATAGCAGGGAGGGAGGGGGAACATATCATCCACTTACAGAGACTGCAGAATGTAAATGTGTTCTATCAGTCAGAAAACTAATGGAGGTGAGAATGACCTACCTCAGGCTAATAATGTACAGTACATGCAGGTTCTCAAAAGAATTTCCAATTAAGCTTCTTTTTATTACCACACTAACCAAAAGCTTCACTACTGCATGGTACATTACTTTTAAGAATTGAACATTAATTTAGATCAGGGTAGGCATTCCCATCCTGATTAGGAGGAATGTTATGTAGTATTGACCCTCCTCTAGGAACAGCATGCAAGATCATAAAGCAATCCATACCTTACACTATGTACAATTTACAATCAACTACTGACCACCTGGATGGATCTCTGCACCACAGTCCTGTAATTCTTACCAATTTCTAGCACATTAAAGATGAAACACACTACAGTCTTGCTTTCTGACCTTCTGAAAGATACATGCAAAAATACCCACACTCCTGAGAAGCGGAGAATAGAGTAAAACACCAGAGGTTCCTCAGCTTTCACAGATTATAAAATGACACATGATATTGGTTGCATGAATGGGAATTAAAAACTTCACAGTTTTTGGAAGGTTCACAATCTTTACATATAAATGAGTTATCTCACGTTTAACTAATGGGAGTGGAATACAACTTGTTAATAGACACTGGATCGTGGGAGAAAGTAGAACTGTGGCTCTATAGAGTGAAAACCAAAATGAGTTTCAGCATGAGATACCTACCTTAACAGGCAACCATTACCTATGTATATTCGATTCATAGGTAATCTACCTGTCTTGTAGAAATCACTTACATGTCTTTACTAGTTACTTACTAATTACTTTTTACTAGTTACTTTACTAATTACATACTAGTGAGGCTGGTCTGATTTTTCTTTGCTAAATTATTGTATCTTAAAAATATTGAAAGTTCAAAAGCACAATAAGAACTGGTTCTGGTAGTTTGTGTGACCTACCTTTGTATATATATTTTTTTTTAATTATTAAATTTTAATTATCTTTAAATCACTGCAGGATTAAATGCAGTGTTTTAATGACCAGTTTTCTTAGACTTAATGGATACACATGTATTTATACCAAAATCATTGTTTGAAATCCCTGAAGTAAGAAGAAAATATCTATGCTCAAAAGAAATAAAGAATATTGCTGATTTTGGAAAATATGTCCTGATTCAAAATCATCTATTTTAGAGTTCTTTTTATTGGCTTAGGAGTATTGTGAATAAAGTCACTGATTAATGCCCCTTTCTTATGGAGCATATACAAGTGACACTGACTTCAACAAAATTCTCTGAGTTCAGGGTAGCTCTACTTTGCTTGCATATGTGATTGTGCTAATTACTATGAGGAAAAGTCTTTTAAATAACATAAATAGAAAGGAAAAGAAAAAATAAATAACAAACCGCAAAACATCAACACATTATTGCTGTACTCAACCAGCCAATATTAGAAGAAAAAAATCACTTTTGCATGACCCTGAACTAATTTCCCTGGGAGTCAATAGGAAGACTTGGGATTTCATGGTGGTCTTCCCATTGATTGCAATAGACATTCAAGTAGAACTTTCTGATCTCTAGGCCACATTTGTGTTCCTTCTTACTATGTGGTTCTACTGATTTTAACATTAGGCACCAAATCTGCTTTGGTTTTATCAGTTATTGTGAAGCTAATTAATAAACATTAACTCTGTAAGGTTCTGTAGTGGAAGACCCCAAGTTAGCATAATGTACACTTAATGCTATTTTTTTTTATGAACAATTGGAAAATATTTGTCCCTTATATATGAGCTTACCATAGCCATGATCTTCTGAGATTACTTACAGCATAAATCTGAATCCAACTCTAGCTACATATAAATTCATAGACAAAAAATTCACAGGGTTTTATTTCAGATTCATATATACCATACCTTGAAGGTGAAATGTGCACTTAATCAATCACAAGACAAAGGTTTAATATGACTCTAATTAGAAGCATGACCAGTTCTGCTAATTTACCTGAAGGAGGAAAGGCTGTGCAACGGAGTGAGCATTAATCTGGGCCTCAGGAGACTGCCACTCAGCATTTTGCTTTTGCAGGTACCATCTCTATGACTTTGTATGAATCATATATACCCAGATTCTGAAAGATATTTCATTATCTGTCGTTAAAAATCTCATTCAATCTCAGTCAGTTGCTTAAATAACAGAACTAAAAATAACCCTATGAAAACAACACGGGATTTATGATATCTCAGAATATTCCCTACTCCACTTAAAAAGACCATCTATATTGTATTACTTATGTTTTCTTGGTATTACCATCTGTTTGACCTGCTTTTATTCATAGTTCATTAAGGAAATGCCTTGATTTCTCTAGAAAAGCTATTCCAGTACTTGCTTATCTTTAAACTGATTTCTATGTGTGAAATTATTCCATGCCTTATTTCTTCACTCAGAAAATGGGGCAACTTTTCTTATTTAATTGAATTCTAGCAAGAATAAAAATAGTTGCATCTAAGGAAGTTATATTAGTCAAGTTTAGGTGCTGAAATCAATGTACTCCACATTTGAACAGCTTACTTGGATATCCAATCAAAACTAAGCACTGCAATTTGGGAAATATAGAAAATAGCTGAGATATTCAAACATAGCCAAGTTACCCAGGTGTTTTTAAGGAAACCAAATTCTGTTGACACCAACAAACACATTTTTGCAAGATACAATAGATTATATTCCTCCATCAGTATTTTAAGGGAAAAAAATGAGTAAATAATTGCTTTATTTCATTGTGTTATCTTCACCAACTCATTATAGAAGTTGAATGTGAAAACTATATGCGAAGAATATACCCCTAAGGAAATACACTCTGCCTACTCACCAAAGCAGTGATAACATCCTTTTAAAAACTGATCTCTGTAAAAGTACAACAGATGCTGACAAACATGAAGTTTCAAAAGAAGACATAATGTCATGTTTCCACATTTTTTGAACTTTGAGGTTCAGAATTCATATCATTAATAAAAACTTAATTTTTCTGATTCAGAATATGAAAAACAAATAGCTATCAAAACTGGAATTCAAGATTTTCAGACAATCAAAATGAAGTATTTGATTGGTCAATCACAATTTTCTATTTGATTACTGGGTCATGAAAATGTTTGGAACTTTGACTTACTGTCTCAGGGGAAACAGTTTAGACGTGGGTACTCAAACATGGGAGCAAATTTCGTCCTATTTAGCTTTCCTTATAACAGATAGTGTGGGATTTCCTAGGCTGGATTTGTTTGGCAGCTGGCATTCACATGATGGTTTAAGCATAAGCAACCTGTTGCACAAATTTTGGAAAAGTAATCTATCTTTGTCAACATTCGCTTTCCCACAAAAGATTTTAAAATCTGACATTTTCCCACATGTGAGTTAACAACAAATTTTTTTCTCAGTTTCTTAGCAGAATTTTATATTAGATCAGGAATTGCTGGTTTCTAAGACTTATAGCTGAACATGTATTCTGAACACAACTTGTTCATCTGTGGCCAACTCAGATGAAACAGAGAAGAATCAGGACCCTTTTATCATTGTGGGTTACAAAACATCAGGTTTACACTGTACCTTCATTCCCAGTCATCTCTGTAAGTACCATCTGTGCTCCTTATTTATGTCTCAGCTGCTTTCTAATTGGCACCTGGCAAAGCTGCACACCTGCAGCAGCTCTGTTCTCACCTCACTGCCCGCCACCCACTAAGTTTCCACAGCACAGCCTAAACAGAAATAATTTTGTCACTACATTATTATACCTCCTCCTCTTCCAGGGAATACAGGTAATAATCAACTGGTTAGAATTGTTATTCTTGGGGAACAACAGTTATTTTTTTTTGCATCTTTACACATTTTCACATAAAGGGAAAATCTCACATGTCCAGTGTCAGTATGGAAATTGGATCTGTTAAGACCACAATAAGGTGTTGAAAACAAAACAAAAAAAACCCACAAAAAAAAAAACCCTAACCAAACACACACAAAACCCCAGAAATGCAGATTTGTCTCTTCAGATGTTGTTAACAAGTATGCCAAACCACAGCCAAATGTTTTGAAATGCTCTCACTGTTGAAATATATACTTTTGCATTAGGTGCATTTCTTGTAAAGTCACACCATCCCTGTTCTGTTAGGCTGGTTGCTGTTGGTGAAGGGTTATTTTATTTTTCTGCATTGCATCACATTTTGTGTAAATCACACGCACGTACACAAACACCCCACACTTACACACAAGCCCAGCTGCTCATGAATAACTTCACTGTGAAGTAACTCAGCAAACCCTGAACACTATGTGAACAAAATGCGTCACTTCAGGAGAGTCTGATGCTTTTTCAGATTTACAGTAGTATGGAACATTGTTTTCTTATGCATTCTCATGCAGCAGCAGAACTGTGTTCCTCTGAGCCTCTGTCATGTGACCAGTATGCGCTGTTATAGCCAGTGTTTTCCTCCGATTCCCAGACAGGTGTACATGTGTATGTTTGTAAGTATATGTATGTGAGGAGTGCACAGTGATAATCTGCCCTAATACTATTTAAATCACCATTGCACAATTATTAGTGCTAAATTGCACATGGAAAATTTTTTGACGTTACAGTGGCTTTATTTTTCCTCTCCACCTATTTGGTATTAGTCTTATTTAAGTAAAAAAAAAAAACAACCTAAGCATTGAGTATTTTGTGATTTTCTTAATACCCTAGTGCCTGTAAGTCTGTTCCTATGTGATCACATATGCTTCTTTGAAGCAGGTGGAATAGGATGCTAAACACTATCCAAGCAGAGCTATCATGAATCACTCATTTTGTGGTCATGTTGCAGAGTTGTAAATAACTTCTCTAAAGCCAGTAAGCACTGCTTAGACAGACAAATGCTCTCTTAAAATCAGAATATTGTAGTCTTCACAAAACATAAAATTACAAAACACAGTAATGGAAAATTATGGTTGGGAAGAAACTGTGATACACATTAATAAAATTGGTATATTTACAAAAAAAAAAAAAAAGAGGGGGTAAAGTATATGTGGAATGACATTTTCTACCTGGGCCATGTCCTTTGCTTAGCAGGGTCTCTCTGTGCCATCAGTATGTTAGATTACTGATCTGTCAGCCACAGACTGGTCTGAAAGTTGTGTGATGTTTACTGGTATTTTTAAGAAAATACATGCAACTGATCTTTATTGAAGAAAACAGTCATAATCCATTGACTCTAATGGCAAAAAATAATTAGGTCTAAGAATACATGCAAGCAACTTAAGAGTAAAGACATTTCAAAGAAACTGCTGAGAGTACTTGAGATCAGAACTTTCAGCAATGAAAAATACTTACAAAAAAAATAGAAAGCATGTTAAAGGATGGAAAAATGCAGTACAATTTAACTGCCGAATACTTGTATGCAAAAAACAGAGACATTTGCAATGTAGAGATGATGTTGCATGTTTACAACTCAATAATAACCAAACACTAGCTTCACAGTATGCCTCTTCTAATAATATTCCAATGGATTAATGTTAAAGGATTTCCACCAATGAAGTGCAGTTAATGTAAAGCTCAAGTTAGTCATACAATACAAATATGTCTAAGAATTTAACGCAAAATAATTTTCTTTTAATATTGAATGAAAATAAATCTAGACTGGAAAATCTCATTAATTTGGAATTTACTGGTAGGAAAAACATTTCTTTGCCACACCTTCAGAAACAGAAAACCGCATCCCATTTCCTAATCCCTGTTCCAACTTGCACAGCATATTTAGTTCCAATGATTGCACTACTTAGATACATTCCTGCCCAAGAAACCCAGCCAAGTGTTGAGATTATATCTTTATTTAAATTATAAGATAAAAATAGTGCCACATGCATATTTTTGGGTAGTATTTCTACCTACCCCATGGTATAAGAGATACCAATCTCTTTAACAATGATAAAGTGAAACAAGCCATAACTCTAAAATCCTGTGAAAAAGCACACATTATACAATCACAGAATCACAGAATCACAGAATGGTTGAGGTTCAAAGGGACATCCTGTGGCCATCTGTGCCTACCCCTCTTGGTCAGGAAGAGAAACCTAGAGTTAGTTGTCCAGGACTACATCCAGATTGCTTTTGACTATCTCCAGTGACAGAGACTGCACAGCTCTCTTGGCAGCCTATGCCAGTGCTCAGTCCTACTCAGTGAAAAAGTGTTTCCTGATGTTCAAAGGGAACTGCCTGTGTTTAAAGCTGCGCCCATTGCTCTTGCCCTGTCACTGGGCACCACTGAAAAGAGCCTGGTTCTGTCTTCTTTATAAACTCCCTTCATACATACACATTGTCGTGGTTTAAACCCAGGCACGCAGCTCGCTCTCTCACTCCCCTCCCCACCTCTTCCGCCCATTCCCAGAGGGATGGGGATGAGAATCAAAAGAATGTAACTCCCACTGGTTGAGATAAGAACAGTCCAGTAACTCAGGTATAACACAAACCACTACTGCTACCACCAATAATAATGATGATAAAGGAAATAACAAAGGAAGAGAATACAACTGCTCACCATCCGCTAACCAATACCCAGCCCGACCGAGCAATGATCTAGCCCTCCTGGGTAACTCCCAGTTTGCATCCTGGGCATGATGTGCTGTGGTATGGAATACCTCTTTGGCTAGTTTGGGTCAGGTGTCCTGTCTCTGCTTCCTCCCATCTTCTGCTCCTCCCTGGCAGAGCATGAGGCTCAGAAAGTCCTTGCTCAGACTAAACATTGCTAAGCCACAAATGAAAACATCGGTGTTATCAGTGCTGTTCCCAGGCCAAAAGTCAAAAACACAGCACTGCACCAGCTACTAAGGAGAAAAAAGATGACTGCTACTGCTGAACCCAGGACACACACTAACAAGGTCCCCCAGAAATCTCAATTCAACTTCAGGTATTAAAAAGGTTAGCTCAGATCTGTTTCAGTGCTGGGCCAACATTTAACTGACTGCAGTAGGCAGCAGACAACTATTGTAATACCTAAAACAAGGACATCTGTCCTTAGCAAGATAAGTCCTAATACGGTTAAGCATGCAAGACTTTTTGATATATTCTTTTTTTAACCTTACAAATCATCCTAAGAGCTCCTCTACTTCCATTCTGGGTGAGTCAACAGAAAAGCAGACTGCCAGCTTAGACATGGGCCTGTCCCCATGTGTGTCCATACACTCCAGAGAACAGACAAAATAGACTGAATATGTATCCACCCATATAATTAAAACTTCAAACATAGTTTGAAGACACAATACATAGGAAAAGCTAAATATCTCTGATGGGGCACTTCAGGATTTGTGCACACTAACAAGGAAACTGCCTGAAGCTGCATGATAGGACATATTTAGCCCATCCCTTGTGGGGAATCCAAACCTTTGCCCCCAGATTAGCAAGGGTCATGCTTTACAAACATAAGAAAGATGTAATTTAGCCAGGCATGTCACCATCCAGCTTTTCTAATACCCTAGTAGTTAAGGTATTCACGTAAGGTGTGAGATTCTTGTATTCTATTAGTGAATTCTTCTTCTAAGAAAGGATCCAGACATCTCAATATAGGGTTGACTAAGAGGGAACATACTTCACCTCTGTGATGTAACTGGATCACTGTATGCCCAAGAGATAAGGGTAGTTACTTTTCCTCACAAATATTTCTTCTAGATCACTCTACTATTGCGAATAATAAAAATTGTATTATAAGCACACTGATAATCTATAATTGACAAAATCTACTAGTCCATCTACTTTTATTCTTTGTTTTTTCTTCATCAAATGCATTCTGAAATGTGTCTAAGCAATCAGAGAAAAATTGCTTATCATTTGTCAAATGAGTCCTATAAAAGATATAGTTCATAACAAATATGTCGTACACAAATACTAAAATTAATGTGCTATTTTGCAATATCAGTGCAATTAAGTCCTGTTAGTTTTGTATACAGCTTTGGGAATCACAGCATCAGTTACTACTAACCAGAAGAAACGATACAATAAATACTATTCTGTATAAAAAAAAAAAAAAAAAATATGTTCCTTTCTGGTCACTAGCAAAATAAGATACAGTGGGAAGACAAGTCATTTATAAGAATTATTTTTTTACATATGCAGAGAATTTAGCATTTTAGCTAGACTTTCACTGATTAGGGATTGGGGTTGGGAGGGTTTGATCTTGGTAATTCCTGAAGCTGATTCTGAAAACTTCAGTGGAAACAGTCACTGCATTACTTCTTTTAGCCAAACAGCATGGTTTATGCATTGTGAATGCAGGAGTTCATAGCCTCTTTTTGCTTGAATTCCCATACCTTCGGGTATAAAAAAAGACTCCCTGAACATCAGTACAAAAAATTTTACCTTTTACGGTAACCACAACTGACCAGACAGATATTCACACACACAAACAATAAGTTTTCCGTCAAATACCCAGTGAACAGTTCTGCAGTATGGTAACACTTGTATCTATTAAGCAAATTCATAACTTAAAAGTTTTTCTTATGTTTTCTCTGATATCTCTGAAAAATTTGTGGAAGAAAATATGTCCAGAACCTGTGTTCTGTATCAAAATATTGATAATTCTGATTTTTGAATGAGCTTTTTGACATATGTTCTACATACATCTACATATATACTACAGAGTATGTTCTACAGAAGATATGAGTTACAAACATTTTTACAGATGCTTCAGTGTCAATATGGTTCTAGTTGGTCTTGAAATGTACTGTTACATCCAGACTTTGAAAAGAAATATGGTTTTGGCTGTACTTTTAAGTACACTTTTAAGCCAGTGGTTTACAGCTTCCCCATGAAGTGCTTATGGATGTGCTTTATACCTTAGTTCTGCAGAAACATGAACAAAGAAGGGAAAATAAGATGCTATTAGCAAAAAATGAGTATGGTTCTTCCATGTTTCAACAATACAAAATGGTGTACTTGCATCTTCTTTGCATGAATGTAGTTTTGAAACAGCTAATTTGGCCAAAATAAAAAGGACTTTTACTTTCATGAACCCAGAATCACACAGTGAAAAATAATCCACAGAAGTCTATATGTGGCACTCCAGTATGTAAGTAACTCATGTCTTAATCACCTCAAAGATTGCTGATAGACAAATATGTTACCCAAACATAAGAATTTCTGCTATTTTACAGTTTATCAGGCTGCCACATAAATTTTTCAAGCTCTTTCAGTAACAAATGCTTAAATTATTTGGATAAGAGAAAAGAGGAAAACAAAACAAAAAATTGTTTATATCTTCCTTAAAGTATACTCTCATCTATTATTCAAGCAAAACTAATTTTATCTCTCCTTCTTTAAATTCATGATATTAATAGTTTGATCAGCATATAACTGCATAATGTATGCAGCTACCCAAAGTTTGGTAAGGAAAATTAAATATACCTTCACTAGGACTGTAACACTATAGATTCATTTTCACTGCAAACCAGCCGGTGGACGAGGTGTAAGCTGCATTGTGTCTACAGAAGTGCAAAGTATTTGCATATTGCAAATCTGTGAAGCTTCATGGATAAGCAAACAAAAATAATCACTGCTGCACATATTTGTCTCAGACAGCAGTATAGATATATATTTCTGGTGCTGAAATCTTCATTTCTTCATGTGTCAAATTATTACAGCACACACAAGACAAAGTATTTGAATTAATATCCAATAAGCCAAAATAAAGGTACTATAACTGTGAAGTTGGTTTTGCTCAGATGTTTGTTTGTGGGCTTTTATAATTCCTGAAATACAGATCCAGTCATAAACAGGATGTATCAACTATTTTAAAGCATCTCTTAACAAAATTAATTAACATATTTTCAGAAGAACAGCTAAATAGATTTAGAACAGATATTTTTTAGGAATAGGTTAGTTGAAAAGTGTTTTAAAATATGAAGGCCACTATTTTGCTTCCATTAATAACAAAGAAACACAGAAGGTTGCACTGGAGCAGAGCAGAGGCTGAAATGAGCTTTTTGACTCCAAAGCAAAAAAATAAACAGAAAATGCAAACAATAATTTGCATGTCTCTGTTCAGAAATGCTCATAGCTGCATATATTCCTATGGAAGATCATGTGGAAGGGAATAATTATTCAGTGTTTCATTTAGGTGTTTGTTTTGGACTTATTGTTTATAAATAAACCAATCTATTTGTTTATTTATTCCCTTGTGTGCTGTGCCTTACAGCAAAACCTGATAAAATGTATTAGAAATTAAGTGTGTTTGTTTCTGTTAATACTAAATATATTCTGTAGCAGCTATTAAATCAATTAAGGTTTAGTTGTTAACTGTTTCAGTCAGAAAATTTTGTGAGATGGTTTAAAAATCCTACAGTAAAGAATGCAATTTCATATTAAATTATGTGGGAAACAATGAATGTAAGAAACAGAGAGCCAGCAGAACAGAATGCAAAATTTTTTGGAACATGAATAAAAATCCAAGAGCAATTATTTTTTTGTGTGTGTTTAAAAGAAACAATAAAATCACTGTGCAGAGACCATTTTTCATTAAAATGTTAGGTATGTTTATACCTACTGTAGATGGATTAGAGCTGCTTTTTTGTATAAACTAGATAAAATCCTATTGATTGAGGATTTTTTAAAAAATGTCATGCATTATAAGGTATAGATTATTAGTCCATAATAATATGTATTGCCATGAAAATATTGCAGCAGCTGTGGGGAGTTCTGCTGTCTGTTGTGCCAATGAAATGAACCAAACCTGTTTTAAAGCAAAGAAGACTAGAAAATAAAGCAGGCTCCAGCATGCACTAAGCATCATATTGCATACTTGGATTGGTCAAATGGATTTTTGCTGTTGCTTCATACAAATTTCACTGAATTAAATTTCTGAAGTAGTGAAAAGAAGAAATAGTAGTCAAGTAGATGAAGATTTACAAGTAAGAATGTTCATTTCTTACAAAATTACTATGGTGCATATGCCCATTCAGAGCAGCAGGAAAGATGATGCACTTTTATTGTCTTTCCCTCTGAAAAATTTCTTCTGATTAAGATGAAAAGTGATAGTCCTGCTTTGCCACCAACCTGATTTAACACAGTGATCACAGATTATTGTCTTTTGGTCCCTTGGCAAAGGTCAAGTTTCTAAATTTCATATTTGTGCAATCCAAACTCACTAAACTAATATTGCTAGCTGTAGCCAGAAGGCTACCACAAGGTTAGGCATGGGTGGTCAGACTGTGAGATTCATTTTCAGTTCTTATGCGTAGGTAATTCCCTCTTGAACAGCTCCAAATATAATTTGTTTGTTTGTTTGTTTTTCATTTTTATCTTTAGAGGTCAGAATATCTCAAAGCAGTCTGAAGAACTGCTGAACTGAAAATTGTCTGGCATCAGATTTTGCTGCTAAAGGATGACAGTATGATATATTTCTCTTAAATAGTTCCAGAGAAAGACAAAGCAAGGATGCACAAATTATGGCACCAAATAATCAGTATCACTCTATCACTTTAACTGAAATATCCAACTGGGATATAACTGTTTTCTACTGAATGCAGCAATACATGTAATTTTAGCTTAAATTGCAAAGAACATGAGTATTCATCCCTAAATATTAGAGGCTATCTTTTTTTTTTTTAATGCAATATCCAAAATAATGAAACATCACTTATGCAGCATCAGCCAACACTTGTCTATGGAGGTTCAGACCGGTGGTGAAGGATAGTAAGCCCAACAACTACATTCTTTCACTTGTCAGAGAGAATCAATTGTCCCAGTCTTAAATTAGGTCTTTTATTTCATTAAAGAGGCTGGGTTTAAGCTGCAATGATGTTTTTCAATGCCTTCACTACAAAAAAAATAAGCAGAATGTTTATTTGGTAGGTAAAACTTTAATATCTATAACTGCTTTTTTTTCCACCCAGTTTAGGCATATCTAGGTCACTATAAGTGGCAATTTGTCGGAAAGTATCATTTGACTAACACTACTTAGTTATTAGCACTACTTAGTTATTAACCCATTGCAAAAATTGCTCCTGATGAGAGATGGGGATGACGGGCAAGAGAGACCCTGGCCAGAGGGCAAGGTGGAGACCCACTGGGAGGCCTGGTGAAGCTGCTGGTTTGAGGGACCACAGTGTGAGAGGTGGCTGTGGTCACAGCTCATGCCATGAGGGATGCTGGGCAGCTGGGCTAGGTAGGGGGGCCAGTGAGGAGGACAGACCCTGACAAGAGTAGCCCCCCAGGGAGTCCACAAGTGGCCTGGGGAGCTCAGGAACAGTGCTGGAGACACCAGCCCTGCAGGGAGGCAGCAAAGCCGGGTCCTGAATGAGGGACACAGGCACAGGCCAGAAGGACCACAGGAGAGCAGGACAGAGGAAAGGAGGGAGAAAGGAGGAAGGGAGTGAAGAAGACTTCTGCATTAAACTTTGTATTTGTAATAAAACAGAATTAGGATTTGCCTTGTTAAGAAATATTGTTCTGTTTATTTCATTAGAGAATGCAACATAATGCACATGTAAGTAGAAAATTGAAATAACAAGCTACCTTCATCACTGCCTTTGCTACTTTTGTGCCTTATACTCATCTCTTACTGTCAACAAATTTTTATTCCAAAATTGTTTTGCAACAGCATAGAGTGCTGCATCCAGTATATTCTGCACCAGAAACAGTTTAGAGAAGTAGTGTAAATCAAACATCATCTCATAAGTGGTGACATAATAATGAAGGAGTCTTCTTCTACCCAAGGATTTCATATTACCGCACAAGCATTAGTTCTTCCCTTTGAATATCTTTCTCTGTAATGGCCAAGTCAGCAGGCTAATATTTTGCCATGCAAAAAGTCAGGCGTGACTGCCATAATTCTGGCACCTTTCATGGAAACAGAATGAGAACAAAAAGATACATTGCCCACTTCGTGTAAGTCATATACAAAAGCTATTAAATAGCTTGGGATAATTCCTGTTAAACACACAAGTTTTGGATCAAACCCCATTTGAAGATGATCCTATGGTACTCCTGTTACAGAGCTCAGGAGTGATAGTAACAATGCCAAATTGAGGAATTTTGTAAGAGGAACACCTCTGCTACACATTTAAGTACCCAACTATAAATTCTTTGAAATAGTCTTTTGAACTTCCTGGTCAAAATGTCCCTGTTTGTGTTCTTCCATTACTGAATATAGACAGCACCATTCTTAAAGCTGTAGGAATAACTTTAAGCTATTATTTGTTATATAGCTTTTATTTAGCATTTATTTATTTATATGTTAAATAGCTTCTATATGTTAGCGCAGACTGCTAGTTGGACAACACTGCTGTCTCATCATTAGACTTCTGATTTTGCCAAGATGAACATTTAAGAAATGCATGTACATACATACATAGTAGCATAAGTGTACGTAAAATGAAAAGGAACTCTGGAGGTCCCAAATCAGTGAACTTCCAAGGCAGATGAAGTTGTTTCAGCTTCGCCAAGTCCAGGTTAGAACAGCTCCACAGCTGAAGACTCCAGAGCCTCTCTGGGTAGCTGGTCCAGCCTCACATTTTTAACCACTTGGAATCCATGGTCATTTACTTGTTATTCATCTGTTACTGAAGTGTAATACCCTCATGGCAAAGAAACCCAGTCACACTCATCATTGGCATTTGCTTTATTCTGCTTGGGTGTTTTTACAGAGGGTACCCAACTCCCTGTGGTATAAACTGAAGAAACTAATAGGTGCTATAAGGGAAAACCTTTCTGCAGTTAAAAGTAGAAGGATTTGACCACATGAGGTTGTACTGATATTTTCCCAGTGGTACCGACACACAAGTGAACTCTCATAATCAGCTCTTTTTATTAGCACTAGATAATATCACATTCATTGCAAGATTGCTCTCCAGTCTCAGAAGGGCACCTTGAAATCCATGCTCCTCTGGGGCAAAGAAGTCACTGCAGTTTACTATCTGCATTCTGTAATAGTAGTTCAGATATATATACACACATATATACAGAAATAAAAAAAAAGGTTTGGGATAATCAGACTCTGATTCACACTCACAGTTTAGATGGAGGCTATCTTTGATCAAGTTGCCCATCTGTCTGTGTGCATATTAAAAGAAAACAGAAATAATTCAGAAACCAAACCCAAAACCAAATCAAACCAACCAAGCAAAACCCTCCAGATATGTGAAAGGTATTTTGGGGGACAAAATACAGTCTTGACTCAGGAGATAGAGAAAAACATGTTTTTTGCATGGTCTTTTTGCAGGTGCAGAGAGGAAAGTTATCTACAGATTATCAGTGTGTAGGTGTCTGCAGATAATGATGAAAGGGAGTTTATTTTTAAAACAGCATATTGTCAAAACAGGCATATGCAATTTCATCATAGACTGTTTAATTACAAACTATTATGACTTACACTAACACAAAAATATCCATTACAGTGATATTATCCCTTTCTTAATTCAGCAGCATGGCACCAGTTTTCGCCTAAAACATTCTGAATAGCTTCCACTACAAAGTTAATCATGTTTATCATGTAATTCTGAATTATTTGGATTTGTATTATACTGTAACATAAAAGTTTTCAAAATATTTTGGAGAGCATTTCAAAAGGCAAACCTAATCCAATTCTGTCTGCCAGAGCATCCACATGCTGAACCTTGAAAAATTACGCTACTGCATGAGTCAATTTTCTCTCATCCTTTCACCTAATTTTGTTCTGATTTTTATGCCAAAGATATAAATTTGGAAATATTTAGAGTTAGTGCAATGTTAGATGGAACATAAGATTTCTATTTTTGTATAGTCAGTGATTTAAGTGTTTTCTTTTATACACACACAGAGTAATGTAAATTGTTCACATAAATACACACTAGTTTTGATGCTATTTTTAGAACAAGACCTAGTTAAAGACTTGGATGACTTCAACACAGCCTGAGTGTCGCATTACTGATTTTTTTCTCCTTGTGACTGAACAAGGCATTCATAAGTGTCAAGACCAAATGGCTCTTTCTGCTTTTTTCTCTCAAGCAGCTGCAGAATTATATGAGAGGAGAAAAAAAATTGAGAGTGTTATACTGAGAAATGGGCATGTTCATGCATGAAGTTCAAACAAAATATGCTGGCAACACAGAACAAAGTTCACCAGGTAATTCCAAATACATTCTTTGGGTAATTTTTCAGAGGGCAGTGATCACAGAGTTACCATAATAAAGGATCTTTCAACAAGTAAACTGCTCAAGAAACTAAAAATGCCCTTCTCACACACTTCTTCTGAAGCACAGATGTAATGCCAAAACTCTGCCAGCACACTGGCCTTCTGTGTGCCTGCTATGTTCTGTATGCTTGCTACTCTGCTCCCTACATTCGCCTGCTTTTTTTCTTTTTCGTGTGTGTCTCCTGTGTAATTTTGCTCCTCTCCTTCCATGCCTTGGAGAAAAGGCATTCTGACAGGCTGCATCCCAATTCCTGTTAGAGCTCCTTTGAATAAAAGGACTCTTCTCATACCACACTTCTGAAGTACAAGTCAGATGCAGACAATTTTGGACTGCTGAAGGTCTCTCATTATAGTTCCAGGTCTGCAGGTGTGGCCTGGGAAGTGAATGTATCTGGCTCTGCCAGGATAAAGGTATGTAATTTAGGTTAACACACATGAAGACCACAGGTAAAACTATACTAATACAGAATCGGAAAAGTAGAAAGAAGCTTGGAGATGGCCTCAAATGTAAACCACCACCATAAAAATCAGAGAATGTGACAGATGCCGTCAGGATTCAGTGCCCTGGAAGAGTTGATATGACAAGGAATGCTAGAGCTAGGCTGGTGTGAGGTGCATTAAAATATGCTAATATATGCTAGTAGAGTTGGGTTTGGTACTAAGCTGGTAGGATTAATGGATGGAAATATGTATGTAATTAAACAGTCACTCTCATATCTTAACAGCATGACCATGAATCAATCTGTTCTGTATCTTTGATCTGTGTTAGCCTAAACCATGCAACTATTTTCTAGACAGTACTGTACACAGCATGATGAATTCAACTTTTCCTCTATTTTGTGAATACATAAGTATATTTTGCATAAATGTTTATATACCTTAAATATACAGTTTCTTAGCTCTTCCTGCCTTCAGCTATGCAATGATAGACCAAAAAGAGAGTATTTGATGGTATAGCAGATCCACTGTATATCTGCAAAGAAAGCCTAAAGCCAAAAAACATACACAAGAGACAGAGAACAGCTCTACAAAATGCTTTTCAGGAATTCTCCACTGAATATCCATGAAAATGCATTAGGTGTAGAGATGGGTGAACATAGCTGTGGATTCCTCTGTGATCCTGTACCAAGAGCTGTTCTGTGGATAATCCATTTAAAAATGCTCTTTGGCCTGAGCTAGCATGTGCCAAGTTTCTGCATCAATCAAGACATTCTGCCTTTGCCAGATAGAAGCCAGTCAACAACTAATGCGATTACACGGCCACAATAGTTTTTAACAGGAAAATGA
>JANHGB010045568.1:0-20439 GCA_026283785.1 Coracopsis vasa | reverse complement strand
TGCCCAGGGAAGTTGTGAATGCTCCATCCCTGGCGATGTTCAAGGCCAGGTTGGACAGAGCCTTGGGTGACATGGTTTAGCGTGAGGTGTTCCTGCCCACGGCAAGGGGGTTGGAACTTGATGATCTTAAGGTCCTTTCCAATTCTAACTATTCTATGATTCTATATAACATTAGCACTAACTGCAGAAAATGGCTGCAATATGGCTACAAGTGAATTTATTATTCCTAAAGGGGGTGGTGAGGAGAAGCAGGAAACAAAGGTCAAGGCTCTGACTCAAAGCTCAGCCCCAGCAAAGGGTCCAACATCAGTTGTAATTTCCCAGTGCCAGCTCCAGATCGCTCTTTGGCTTCCAGGTGACAAAGGTTGCATTCCTGGCCAACCACACCAACTCTCAGTCAGTTACTAGATATGCCTTTGTGAGGTAGCCCAGTAGAGCCAGCCTAGAGGCCTGTTTCCAGCAGTGATCAGCAGCAGGTGATTTTGGAAAGACCAGACAGAGCATGGCTGCAGCAGGTAGCTAATGAGGTGTGGAACTACATATCAGGTCATCTAAAACCATCTTTATCCTCTGCATGTATTTTATGAAGGCAGAGGGGACAGTGCAAAAAATGCAGGCAGTATGTTGGGTTAGGTGAATATGAAAACTGAGAGACAGAAGTAGATCAAACCAGTAGCTGCAAAGAGCTGGCCACTCTTTCCACTTGCAGCATGTGATGAAGATCAACAGACCCTTCACCTAAGCACTCAGCTGAATGTTTTCTCCTTATATGCACTAAAGATCAGCTTTTCAACTCACAGTTTTCACTTGCTCTCTGGCAAAAAGAAGTAAAAAGCAAAATCACACTAAGTGGGGAAAAAAACCCAGTCTTTTTTTTTAAACATTACCATTTGACCCATGATTTAATCCCATGATGTGCAGGGCGTGAGCCATGTTGCTGGATTTTTCCAAGGTGGAAATAATCCTGGCTGGACTAACAATACATGACCAACAGGTAACACAGAAACACAGCTTTTCCCGTGTCCTGTTACATTGTCTCCACCAGTCCCAGGAAGGCAACAGAAAATCAGTCCTATACAGTTGGACCATCAGGGCTGCTGAAGGAATTCCTAAGTCCTTCTTCTAAGATTAGATTAAAATTCAAAATGCACAGGGCACAGGAAAGAAATCACCCATTAATTCTAAGAATACAGTGTATGTCAAAAAGTTTCTGCTCCCTTCCTTACACCAGGAAGATATATTTTGCAGCACAGCCATAAACCTCAAACTTTGAGCACACTAGTGGCTCCATGCATTGGTCTTCACAACAAGGCAGTATGAACCCTGACTCTCATCTCACTACTGGGGAAAAAAATCCCCCAGCCTAACTCTGTTCATCTTATTTCATTTACTTTGCGCTGGAACCTAGTCCAGCACCTCCCAAAGCTAATGGAAGGTGAATGAGCAGAGTCCTTCCAAGGTAGGAACTTACACCTCATTGATGAGCTCAGAAAGAGGCCTGGGGGAAGAAGGAGGTGTTCAGGAAGGTGAGGGAGATAGATGATCTCATACAGCGTCTTGTTTGGTCACATCCCAAAGCTATCAGGCACTTTAGCATATTGCTGCAGTGGCAGGTTCTTTGTGAGGAAATGTGGATGGCTGTAGCGTCAGCAGTTCTGGCCAGGGTGTGGATGGCCACAGGCAGTCACACTTCCCGTTCCTCTGTGTGTGGAGGTACTTAGCAATGCTTCCACAGAAAACCTGGTAAAACTGTATCTGTCAGCTGCCTCAGCTGAAAGATTTGTCCTCAGAAGGTCCAGCGCTACATGTTGCTCACTATGAGACAGTGGGAGTCCTGACAGAGAACTGGTGCAGCTGGCCAGGCTTTGCTTACATCAGCCCCAGGAACATCGAAAGCTTTTCTCTACCTACTAGGGGGATTTATTTTTAGCTTTGCAGATTTTCAGCTCCTCAATGCCCAACTCCTCTCACAGGCCACTCTAAACACCCCCCTCCTTTTCAGATGCTGATGCTTTTCAGCTGATTAAACTGTGGGCCAGACCATGAGCTATATACTGTAGATCAGTATAGCTTGTCAGTGCTAATTTACATCCACTAAAAATTTCCATTCCTTCACCATTTAGCAGAATTATGTGACATGTCTTTTATCTCTCCTCACAGTTTAGCCTGCTGTCCCCCTTTCCTGGCCCCTGAGCCTTCTGCTTTGCTTTGAACTCCCTATAGGTTTGCAGGGTAAGTTCCTTATTTGCAATGTAAAGTGTCTCTCAGTGCCACAGCCCCGTGCAAACAAACCCAAGAGGGGCACATTTATCCTTACTTGTGCAGCAAATCCAGCCCTATCTTTTCCTGGCAGCAGTTCTCTACAGCAAACATTGCACAGAACTTGCTAAGGGAAGAAATATATCCCTTACTGCCGCTACACAATGCATGACCTCTCTGGGGAGATGTAGCAGAGGGAGAATGAGAGGGCTGATCCCACAGAGACTCTGAGCTCCTGCCTTTCTCCTTGAAACTGATGGCAATGGCTCACCACCCGTGTAGACTTTGACTTCAATAGGCAGGATACCATTAATGAATTCTTGTTGCTATGGTGATATTGATGGGTAGTCCCTGAGGTTGGTGGGAATCCAGGGAAAGATAGCAAAAGGAAAAGTGGGTCAGAAAAATCCTGCAGGGAAATGTGAGTTTGCACAAAGGGGCCGTTGTATGACATCCCAGACAAATCCAGTGGCACTTCTCATGTCTTGAGTCACTCTCCTTTCACAGCAACACAGTGCTGTTCTGAGGCAGTGCAGCACCCTGTTCACTGCAGGGCTCTGGTGCAGAGGCAGTCTGCTGCAAGTGGATTTCATTACCAGGCGGTATTTTTGCAGCTTCACTCTGGCAACTCCTTCCATACAGAGCAGCAATCTTGGCTCCAGTGAAATCACTTGGAGCTGTGCCAGCTGGCACAGACCCAGGATTTCCCCAGCTCTCAGGATGCCTTATCACAAGTGACAATTTCATTCAGCTGCTATGATAGCCACTGGGATCCCTTGCCTCTCCAGAGCTGCTTCAAGTGTGGAAAAGCCGCTGTTGCACAGAGGTTTTTGCTCTGCTTTCCTGAGGCTCAGCACCGTGCACTCTTCAAAGGTGCCATTGCGGGCTCCTTCACAGCTGCCTACTCTGCAATATGCACTTTAGAGTAACCTTCTACCCTTCCTCCCAGCTGAGTGATCCCTGGCAAGGACAGGCTGCACTCCAGTCACAACTGGCTCCTCTCACCTTGCCCAAGTGTTCTAGGGAGCTGGGGCACAGGAACCATCTTCCTAAAACACCAGTTCTCTCTTTGGCCTTGCTTTCTCTGGGAAAAACATTCCTAATTCAGGATGGTGACATATTAATGAAGTGCTGAAGTCCCAGTGTAACGCCTTCTTCCTCTGCAAATCCTATCTAAGACCACCAAGGGGTGTACAAATTGCAAGATGCTTTTTGGGGGGGCATATTTTAGCATGATTAGTAAATTCTAGAATATGTTTTCTGTCCTTGCAAAGACTCTTACCTTTTCTACTGTGTTTAATGCCTAGGAGTTGCCCTACACACATATAAACTCACTAGAGAACTTTTGACTCTAAACAGTGATGCTGCTCCAAGCATGTATCACTGCATTACCTGATGTGCACTCTTACTCCAGAAAGTTGTGACTGGTTTGAATCTGTTATTACAGAAGTATATCCACAGGGAAATAGTATCTACAGCAGTATCATTATACAGACAGTTTTGCCAGTAAATGCCCCAGTGTAGATCAGATCCAATTGATGTGTCAGCTTTTCCATCTATTTGTGTGTTCAGATCCTTTGCCTCCATGTGAACTGAGGACCTAGAGGCAAAATTAACCTGCTCTTCTCTTTTGCATCTTTTGATAAATGTAGTTTTAATGGAGTCTGAAAGCACTTTACATCAGGAACAGATCCCAGGAGCAAAAATCAGTTAGTTTCCCTACATTACATGTAGCTGTTCATCAAATTTATTGGGCAAGCTTCCTAAGCACATGGAGGCTGGACCAGCACTGGCAGAGGCTCTCTCCTGCATAGCAACCCTTTGATCAGACTGTCAGCATCATTTATTTGCTTGTATTTCATATTCTTGAAGGCTCCAGTAAATTATTTTTCCCAGCTGACTATCAGAGGCAAAGGCAGCTCTTTCAAGTTGGATTTGCACCTCTTCCCTTCCCCTCCATTTCAATTAGCTATGGAAATGATTTGGGTATATTGATGGATTTTTGGCTTGTTTAGGTTTTTGGTTTTTGTTTGTTTGTTTTCCCAGCTCCTTTCGCCAGTCTCTATTAGAAACTTTAGGAACACCAATGGCTGCAGAAGACTCCACTTGGTGTCTTCCCTGTACGAAATGTTGTGGTTTGCAATTAACACATCTAATTGCTCTGCTTGACCTGCTGCTGGCCAGGGTGGAGAGCACAGAAACTGCTGCAGCATCCTGCCTTTCCACCAGCTAGGAGCAAGGGGATGTGAGTGCTATGGGTGGATGACAGGAGGTATCACCACAAACAGGTGAGGCCAGACAGAGGCAGAAATTGGTTTATTGCACTGGGAGAAAGAGGTGGCCATAGGAACATAATAGGATCTCTGCCTGTGGGAAGCTGTTGTTCTACTGTGTATTCAGCTTTTTTTTTTTTTTCCCTGCTAACGACGCTGGCTGCAGAGACATGGCAGATGGGGAACTCCCCAGAGCAGCTCAGGGCTAAGCAGAAGTGGACAGTTTGGACAGGGCTAGAGCTCTGGGTTCCTCCACTTGGAGGCACTAGTGTAAATGCCTTCAGGCACAAATCCCAGCACGCTGGGAAGAGCACTTATTCCAGAGGGCAACTTTCCAAGTGTGGTCTGCCCTAAACAGCTGGTCACCAAAGGTTTCTCAGATCCCTCATATCAATATACTTAATAGTATCAGATGCATTCAAGATAGGAGAATCTCTCCGAGCTGTCTTTGATCCCAGCTGGACATTAACTGCCAGGTGATCCCACAGGAATGGGATTTGGAGAGATGAGACTGGAGGCAAGATAGATCCCTGAGATTTCTAACTGCGCATAAACCTGGCCTCACCTGCCCCCACATGCATCATGTCATGTGTGCTTTACTGACAATGTTTGAAAAGTCACCATTCAGAAGCAAATTCTAAGACTGATTAATACTGATTCATATGCTACAGCAAAGACAAAATCACTCTATAGATATGACTTGGTAATATAAATCAAAGAAGAGGAAATAATGTCTATGCAGACACACAGTCACTCATGGGAAACATGAATCCTTCATAAACACCTTTTTAAAGCAGTACTCCGAGAAGACATGGTGGGGATGCTGCAGCCAATGTGATGGTAAGAGTCTCATGCAACACAGCATCTCAGAAAAGGATTTAACCTCAGCTTCATAAATACCGCCCATCAAAAATTCCTGCATGTAACTCTAACGCCTCAGAAAATTTAATTGCCATTTAAGAAATGGAAGACAAAACGAGCTATGTGACCTTTCCCACCCTAGATCCTGTAGGTCATCATTATTTAAGACAACTGGGAGCCTGAAACGCTAAACATTAGTGTTGGCAAATGAACAGATGGGTGGATTGCTGCCAGCATAATCCATCTTCCCACTTGCCTCTGTAGGACTGAGTGACATTCAAAACTAACTACTTCCCTATGCAAAGAGCAATGCACGTGATGCAACGAGTAGGCTCTAAAATGGACTCATCAGCTGGCAGGATCACTGGCAAAATGCTTTATAGCTGCTATTTAATGTTGCAGGCAAGGCTGTAAACAAGAGGCATCAGGCTGTGACAGAAGTGGGGAAGGTAGTGACCACAGTGGTCCTGCTGCAAGCCAACCCCTGAGCAAGCTTTAAAAATCTGTCAGGGTGCTGTCATCTTCCCTTTGGGTATAAATGCTCTAAATCTAATTAACCATTTCATCAAAGCAGACAAAATTATGGTATTATCATCAAAGTGGATGCTCCATCTACAGTTTCATGAAAAATTTCCACCTCTGCTCACCTGGAATTTTATTATTATTATTATTATTATTATTATTATTTTTATTTATTTATTTATTTATTTATTTTCCTGGGATTCCACAAGTAAATTCCCCAAACACTGAAAACCAGAAAGGAGCAAAGTCCATTTTGCAACAGATTTCTTAACATGGACAGTTACTGTGCAGACATTAGCTTGCCCGATGCCAGATGCGACTCAGCTCAGAGCTTTTGGCTCAAGCTCAAATACCTGTTGCCTGAGCACAGGTATTGCTCCTGCTCCCTGGTGGGCACAACAGGAGCTGTGATGCACTGCACCAGTGTGAATCATGTTACCCTCCCCAATAGAGAGGGCATTGAAGCCAGCAGACTCCCACATAGCCCAGTGAGGACTTTGTGGTGCCCAGTGAGGATTCAAAAGGAGAATAATTTCCTTCACTTACTAGCTGTAGCAGACTGTTCAGTCAGCTATTAGACTGTAACATGACTTTTCTAAATTGACACAAATCATTCTAACATGTACTTTTTGCCTATAGTACCCCAAAGAACAGAGATCTCTGACTGGTCTACAGTACCACCCAGATCAGACTATATGGTGTGGGGCTATTTTTTACAGTGGCTGAAGTCTTAAGGATTTTCTACATATGCTAGCAAACATCAGTACTGTTGACAAAGTCAGCTGGTGCAGCCAAGTGCAGAAATAACCCTAATCAAGATCTGAACCTGAGACTCCAGGTGAGCAAAGCTTCCTGACTAACCCACTGCAGCATCTGGCTTCACTGAACTTGCCTGTGTAATCTGAGCCAAAAAAAGCACTCTTTTTCATTTCCTATTACCCACATGCCACCTCCAAGTATACTTGTATATTAGCATTTCTGCAACATTCAGTACAAAATCCATATGGCTCCTTTCAGCAAGCAGCAACAGCAAGAAGCAAAGACAGTCTGGAGACGAAGCTTGTGAAGATTTCTTTCTAAGCACCATATAACATTCATTGCAAATGGGCGGTGATGGGAGAGTTGTTATAACCAGCTCCAGATGGGCCATGAAGCTAAAATGGATTTCTTTTATATGAGGTGTCTGCTGGTGCTCCCTCTGGAACAGATGCTGGGTAGCAGAGCAGATCTGGCCTAGGCTGAGGAGTGTCAGAGCTCATAGTACAACAGCCTCTAAGTACCTTAATGAGCCTTATTTGGGACCTCCACCCTTGCTCCTGCCACCCACTGGCCTGGGAGCTGCATTTAGGTCCTTGCCTGAGCTGGGCTGTATGTATACTGCTTATGAGTTGCTCAATTTGACTTCTTGGGTGACATCAGAGCTGTGTTGGGACCATGGCTTTCTCTGAGGCTTGCTGGACTGTTGGCTGAACCAAGATATAGTAATGGGGCCCACTCTGCTCTTCCCATTTGGGTGCAGTGGGACTGTAGCCCTTGTCCAAGGTTGTTGTCTCAAGTGCCCTGCTGCCTGGCTTCCACCTCACCTTCCTTTCCACATATATCCATCCTTGCTGCCTGACAAGGAGTCTTCTGACCCCATGAGTTTGGCAAGTATTACTTTCCCAGGTTAAACAGAAGAAAGAAATGTTCACATGGAATAAGAGAGTAGGAAATCAAGAGTTTTCAAATGTCCCATGCAGTGACCACTGCCAAGAGATCTTCCAGGATGTAGGAGCAGCACAACTCAAGCCTGTCATAAGTGGCCTTCTGACTTCTATATGATGAACCACCCAGATGAGAGTCTTTGAATGATTTGCTTTAACAGATAAAGGAAAAAGAGGTCTTTGCTGTCATTGCCTACATCACAGAAAAGAAATATGCAGCCAATGAACTACGAACTACTTCTGAATAATGCCTGCTTTAACCATCAAGAATACAAGACCCATTAAACTCTCACATCCACTGAGACAAAGGCTACATGCCTGTAAGAGACTCCAGTCAGAGTGGTAAATCAGGAGTCTCATAGCACTGTGACTCCCAGTCTTATAGATGATGGATTCTTAACTCCAGAAACTGTTATGTCCCTTGTGGGCACATGCTGTGTTAGACTTCATCTTGACAGATAGCAAGTAATTGATCACAGAATTAAAAACATAACTGGTTGCTTAGTTACCAATGATCACTACACAGTTATATTTGTTGTGTGCAAACAGAGCTCAGTGCAAACCAATTATCCATCATTACAACTCTACAAATGTCAGTTACAGAGAGCTGAAAACAACTGTGAGCCATGTAATAAAGGAAATTTGAGTAGAAAAATACAAATTATAATTGGGAGCTTGGGTTGTATTTTTGTTGGTTTTTGGTTTTTTTTTGTTTGTTTGTTTTTTTTTTTTTGCTAAATGGTCAAATAGCCTCAATCCTGTGCCTGAGGAAAGTAAATATATTGGTTTGAAAAAAAAATAGGCTTCTTGTTACTGGGAAAGTGAAAGCAAGCATGCTATGTATATAAACACTGAGAAAATAGAAAGTAGTGAAAAAAAATGACAACCTAAGAATTGCACAAAACTGATAAGGGGAAAAAAACCCATAGGGAGCATTAAAGAACTTCAGGATTAATGATGGAATGAAGGAGCTGAAATACACTGGGACCTAAAAGCAGCACAATGTCATTCCAAAAACAAAGTGTAACAACAGTAAGTAAGCTACCTCTGTGGGCTGCTCAGCAATATCTGTCCTGGGAGCTCTGCAACAGAATCTGAGGTGACTCATATAATTTTTGTTTGAGTATCCAAACATGAGATAAGGGTGGCCTTAGATTTAAGTCAGTTTGGAAAATTCATAAGAGCTTTTCATAAGACCAGCCCATTCCTGTAGGTTGGGAACAGAAGCTAAACTAAAGCAGACTGCAGAAAGGTACGTTAATTCACAGTGAAGATATTGAACCTCTAGAACAATTTTCTGGGGACTGAGATGGTAAGTAGGACTGACCTGGGCACAGGAAACAGTCCTATGTCTGTATGAGGCAGACTAGAAGAGCCAGCAGGTGCAATGGGTGCAGGGATCTGCAAATTCCCCTACCACTCCTTGAAACACAGATTTATGGATACTGCTATTTAATATACTCTGAGGAGCCACACTCTTATTTCTCACAATTAGGTGCTATTCTTTTATGCTCCATCCCCAAAGATCAAATCATTAAGTCTCCCATAACTGTGATCTTCCTTTAGCAAGGTCTGTCTTTCACTTATCCATCAAACAGCCTTGGAGTCAGATCTGTGGATAAGCTGCTGTATTTGGATGCCTTACCAGCAGCATATTCATGAGAGTATGCACCACAGAGATGATGGCAGGTTAGATACTCATGGGCTAACCGCTACACTGAATTTATCACCACGGTTGTAAACAATTCATGCTCAGCACTGCTGATGTCCAGCCTCTATTCTCCTAAGCAGTTCATCTTCCTTCTAAAATACAGTGTAACAAAAGCAGTTACAGATTGCTGCCTTCCTTGCATGTGCTGAAAAGTGCAACTATGCTATATGTGATCATGTCCTCATGACAATTTAAGCTCTCTGAAGACATGAATACTCAGGGCTGGATGCAAGCCTCAGTAGGAAAGGGTCTGGGCTGAATGCTCTGCTTCTCTCCAGCAAATCTGTGTGTCCTGTGTAAGGATAAGAGCCATAAGCACTAAACCCTCTACAAGGCCTGGGCTCAAGAAATGCCCTGCCCTGCATTTTACAGAGGAAAGAAAGGGGGAAATAGGTCAATCTGACTTCATGCAATGCAGCACAATAATGTAAGAATAAATTCTATAGGGGACATACAGCATCTTTTTGTCTTTAACTCCATTATGAGACTGGTTCTTATTTGGTCAGGAGACCAGATGCGAAGAAAAGACTGAGCAATTTTGAGGCTGATAATGAACAGAAACAAGTACGTTCCTGCCTATTCAAAAGTTGTGCAGAAAGTGCTAATAGTGTTTCAGTCTCAGAAAATATTTTCTATTGTTGAGTTTGAGCAGAAGCTGGTGACAAAGACAGGTTGCAACAGTCATCAGAACAAGTTTGCATTTGCTGTTGGGAGCTATTGCACTGTGAAGAATATTAGCAGCCTGGACAGGATGCATGCAGTGTACCAAGAGATACTGCTTACATATGTATTAACAGTTATGCATGGTAACGTGTGCATATGCTTCATATAAGATTGATCCACATGGATGCGTACTAAATGAGATTAGTTCATAAACACCATAATCTGCCTGCTGTGGAGAAATATTCAAGACTGAAGAATAATTTCAGAAGAGTGAGTCTGCATGAAAGATGGGAAGCTCCTCTGTGGGCTGCTGTGGTGTCCAGGCCATCTGTCTGAAAGGCTACAGTCTGCCCTGGAGGTCAGCATGTCACAGCTGAGTTCGTTTCTGTACATGTAAAGCCATCTTCCCTGTGTAAAGACAGGGCTTTGTGACCTCCCAAGAGACGGGAAGGAGTTCTGTTACCTCTTCTGCCCACTGTAGATCTACCTCAAATTAGCACTGCCTGCTACTAATCTCTTCTTAACTATCAAGGTCTTCAGATATGTAAACCTGGACCAAATGAAAAAGGCACCAGGAAATAACTGGCTTACCTCACCACATCCCACCTTTCAGTACTGCAAAGAACATGGTGGAAAACTTGATTTATTAAAATTAATGAAGGAACTGGCTAGTCTTGAATAATTCATTGCATATCAGCTGCTGCTGAGGTAATAGGATCTCAGCAAGATCCTCTTTAGCACTGCATAGTGCCTAAAATCTTTAAATAAAATGAAGTCAAAGATTGGCTAGTTACAAGATTAAAGGCCTTTCTCTATGTGAAGTGAGAGGCCCTGATTCCTGTTGCTGAGATCATTCAGCTGCCATCCACAAAAATTGCTGAGATATCTTGAATGGAAGCCAGACAGCTAACATCGCTGATTTTTGCCATGGCATAAATCATTCTGCCTCAGCCATCAACTTCTGCAAAACGTAATGGCTCTATTTTTCACAACTCTTACTGAAATCAAGTTTAGATTTCAATATTTACCATAAATTAGGGATGCCTGAGGGTGTTGCCTTGCTTTTCTGGTCATGCAAAGAAGTAGGCACTACCATCTGAGTATGCAGATCTCAAGGTGCAATCTCTGCTGTTGCTCAAGGCTTTCGTCAGCACCATCAGAATCAAATTACCCACAGCCTGGGCAGTGTCAGGGCTGGATTTTGGAAACATGTCAGAAGCCCTGGAACAGAATCCCACTAACTAAATCTGGTGCCACTTGATGAAACAAGGGCTTTTTTTCAACTCTGCTGAAGTCAATGGTAAAATGTTTTAGAAAAGCGTAAAAGCAGCAGCAAAATCAGGCACTGTAATTAGATGGCTGATACACCTCTTCCTCTGTATCCTCCTGCAGAGGTAAGAGGAATAGTAGTTAATAAAGAGAAAAAACAGATTAATGCAATCAACACACTCCTGTCTACCAGCTGCTGGTATGAGGAGGAGTTGTCCCGTAATTCAGTCATGAAACCCTCCACTAGCCACAGCCAAAGACCTTGCCTGAAGCCCATCAATCTTTCAAGCCAGTGATTATGAGAACTGGCCCCATAGGCCAGCACTGTGTCCAGTGATGATCCTGTTCTCAGGTCCAACTCTGGTTTGCATTGCCTTCTTTTGTCCCCCACTGGCCACCTAGGAATTTGTGATGTGCTGATGGTACAGCACCTCTGGTTCATATTAAGACAGTGAAACAAAACAGCCTTTGACTCAAGATCCTGATGAACAGGGAAGAGATCCTGATGCCTTGTTGATTGCCTCAAGCCAGATTTTATTTTCAGATGCCATTCCTGCTTCATCCAGAGCAGATGATTTTGGCCAGGCCTTAGTATCTGAAGTATTTTGGTAGAAGTACTCTGACACAAGAAATTGACATCATGAGACATTTGACCTGGCCCCAGGAGACTGCTAGTTTCCTCTCTTCTCCAAAAATACTGCTTCATCAATCAGTAGGGAGCTTGTTTCAGAAATTAAAGCCAACTCCCCTTGTCTTGAAAGAAGCAGCACTGTCTCCTCTTGCTGTTTGTTAATAGCCTCTCTGCAGGAGGTCACAGGACATTGATTTATGCTCCTGAACTTTTTGTGGATATAGGTTAAGATCATTTGGAAAAGCCACAAACTAACATTGTGACTTCTGACCCTGAAGTGGTGAATGAAGCAAATACTGTAACTCCCACAGCTACAGAGTAGAAAATGCTGTGAACAAGTTGTAACCTGGTAACCTCTGAAACTGATGTTTGGCCTCTGTTTGGCCTCTGATTGCCTTGGGTCCCCCAGACAAGACCCTCACGATTGATATCTGTAAAAGGGGATAATAAAACTACCTTCCAGCATATGTGAAAACTAGACCCTTCCCCTCCTTGCAGTCTTTGAGCACCAAGGGAAAGCCAGGTAAGGTTTCCTAAAACTGAAGTGTAATTATTTGGAACTAACTGAACTCTTGAACCTGTATTCAAGTGTAACAGCTCTAAGCCACTGCCTGAGCACAAGCTGGCATACCTCTAGCTACCTCGAAGGACACAGGTGCCTTCACCTCTGAAGCTGTAAGGAAATTATGCGGGTATGTGGGCAAGGACAAGACTGTGCTATCAAAGGACCAGTCCACAAAGTATACATGCATCTCTTTGCACACCACTAGGGTAACTGTGAGGGTGGTTGTGTCTTTGGAGCTGCTTTTGGCCTTTCACTGTTGTTCTGTTCTCCTTTTCCTTCTTTCTCTTTCTCCCCTTTTTTGTATTTTTAAACAGTCATCTGTTATCTTCTGGAAAGGGCACCTGACTATTGATGATGTACCATCACTCTGGGAACTGCTTTAGGAGGCACAGTGCCCTTCTGACTTGCCAGACAACAGCAGTTGCTATGTGGCTTCCTTTGCTTTGTTCCTTCAGGAGACCATTTGGTATTTACAGCATTTTCTCTAAGCAAGGCATCATCCCTGAGATATGCTCATGTGAGAGTGCTTTAGGGAATCCCAGCTGGGAGGTGAGAGATTTTATCATTTAACAAAGAAAATAAAAACCACAACCAAAAACAACCACCAAAGCAGCATACCACCACCAAAAAAAAAAAAAAAAAAAAAGGCACAAAACCCCACAAAAAACCCAAACAAAAAACCCCACCAAAAACCACAAAAACACAGCAAACAAAAAACCACCACAAAACCCCAAAGATATCCTGGAAGAGATGCTGTTTCCTTCCAAATGATTCTGTGAGATAAGGGTGCAAGACTTTTACCAGTTCAAATACAATCCCATTTTTTTTCAGGGAGATATTAAAAGTCCATTTCAATGCAAACCACTTTGGAGAAGGGAGGAGGCTGGAAGCCTGTTCAAATATCATCCAGTTTCTACTTTCCCAGTGCAAATAGTGAAAATAAGTTAGAGAAGGGCACAAAGCAGCCTAGTGCTTATTTCAGGCAGAAAGGAAGGCAAACAGTTTAAATCAAGAATATCATAATTTAGATGCTTCTGTTATGTTTGTTTGTTGGCTGTGGTTTTTTTTAACCTAAAAGATAGAAAATGGATGTAATTTGCCAGCTAGGACTTTGGGACACTGATGTGGCTGTGACCACAAAAGAGTCTAAGTTGCTCGAGGATACACCTTTGTCTCCCTGGGGTACAACAGTAAGGGAATAGAAGGGCTTTTCTCCCAGTTGTGCCCTTAGTGGTGTGCTGAAGGCACACTGGGTGTTACCGCACATGACCCCAGCTAAGTGTGAAACTTGGCTTAGTCTAAGCAGGGAGAGGAAAAAAAACAAGTTAAATGTTTTTTTATTTTCTCTAAGGATATAGTGGAACTAAGCCAAAGTGTGTATTTGTACTGCTTTGCCTAAGGCAGCATAAGCACCTTCTCTGGTGAATCACTAGGTCCTCAAAGCTTTTGCCCCTCATAATTGAATGCCAAGTATCCTGGGGAAATGTTGCTGGGTACAAGGGCACTGTGACACTGCTGGGCTAGTGCAGGATGTGTGTTCATGGCTGAGGGTCTGCAGGATTCTGCCCCAAGCTCCCTAGGATGATGACATTTGGGGTCTAATCCGAAGTCTCTGTCTTCACTGTGCCCCGGTTTACCGCAGTTTTTCTGCCTAAGGCTATTTTCTCACCTTCCAAAGAGCATTTTCCTAACCTCTTGCCCAATATCTCTCAGGAAGCTGGTGATAGTGGTTCTTCACTGTTCTAAGGCCAGCATGAGCGGGATGCTGGCAGGCAGGTGTACAGGATAGCTTTGGAGATGAAGGAAGACAGAGATGAACAGACGATTGCTGCCACCATGATGATATGAACAAGTCACACATGGTAAGGTTTGGAAACAAAAACTTCTGCAAGATGGAGATAAGGGGGGCAGGGGCAAACCCATTCAGATGAATTTGAGGCTTCTTTGCACCTACATACAGTAGCTAAAGACCCAGCTCAACTGTTTTGATGCTAATTGCCTGGCTGCTTTAATTGGATATAGGCTTCTAAGTCCTAAACAAAGCTGTGTGACAGGACAAACTGGTATTTACCTGTTATCTCCTATTTATCTCTTATCTTTGCTTGTCCAGTACTGTATGGTCAGTACATACATTCCCATACATAAGAATTGTCCACACAGCTGATGGATTTTATTGCAAGAAGAACAAGTAACATTTTACATCTCAAGTTACTGTTCAGATTCTGATTTGAAGCAAAGCTATCCTAGCCTGATTTCAGTTTCTGCTCCAGGAAATGCCTCCAAGGCACTGATAACCATCATCACCAATCAGATAATGACATCTGAACTGCAGGGCTACTCATTGCCAGTTCAATTACTGCACTTGGATACCCGACGGCCTCTGACAATGTGACACTTGCATCACTCATGCAGTGCAGTGTCCCTCTGGACTTGCTGAGGTGGCCTCCTGCTGCAACAACACACAGAGCAAGAGTATTGGTTTGCAGTGTTTTGAGCTGGGAGGTTATGAGCATGGCTGAGGACAAAGTAGCTTTCCAAGATAGGTCTTGTCACACCAGGCTTCCTGATGCAGTCCATGCCAAGGGACTGGCATACAGATAGATGCAGAGCTGCTGTCTTCAGTCTTCTCTTCCCTTTCTCCTTGCTGTATAAGATGACACAGAATAGGAATGCCATGAGGGACAAAAACCACCCCCGCTGCTTCTGAGCACCACACTGTCCCGTGAGTTAGTTTTTGGTGGAGCACCAGGTTTGCAGGCAGGCCCAGCAAACCACCAGAAGTCAGGAGCAGAATGCTGTGTGGTGCAGAGCCAGCATGTGGTTCCAGGCTAAGGCTGGCTGTGCACTTGCACCAACATACTGACATACCAACCTGGCTCCACTGGTGTGCCTTTGAGCCTGTGGAGCAAATTCCTGCTAATGTGGCTGCACGTTATCTTGCAGTCACCCCTGTTACAACCAGAAAAACATTGTCTCAGCCTCCTTATCTCAACCTCTGGTAGGGCTTTGTATTGAGAGAGCTCAGGTTCTGTCCCCCATCCCCATTACAGCTTCAATGATGTGAAAGCAGAGAGCTAGCAAGGGAAGCTAGTGAAATCACACTGAAATCAGGCACCTCTTCAAGCCATTTACCACATCACGAGGCAGGATGAATCAATAACATACATTGAGCTGGGAAAATTAATCTGGATCCAGAGCATCATAGCAAATTAAAAGGAAATAAAATCAGTACAATTCCACTGGCTCTCATTACTATCACAGTGGAGGGTAATTAAAATCCATGGGCCAAATCCAATGCTGGAAGAACTCTCCTGGAGCCAAATACTCTGTACAAGGGCACTGCTTTCTCCAGATGCTGCGTTGCAAACAGCAGCAGAAATGGCAAATGAGCAGAAAACGTAGTGCAGGGTAAAAGGAACCCATTCAGGAGTCAGGTTGGATACACACACAGTCAGCTGTGTGTACTCTGAGTCTTGTGAACCACTTGCTTGTGATCAAACCCACTGTCATCTTTCAGTCACTAACTGGCTTCCTAAACATGCCTACAGAAACAGGCAGATCGCTGTGCTGCAAACAAATGAGTTTTGACAGGACAGTGACAATACTGCTCCCAGATGCTGAAGAAGCCACAGGATAGGCTGCACAGTGTCTGACTGGAGCAGCTCTAGCACTGCATCCACAGCTAGTGCAGTATCTGGCTGCTTCTGCAAGCACTGACAAAGAACCAAACCTGTAAACTCCCACCAGCATCTGCTGACGATTCATATCCCAAAGGAAAAATGGATTTTTGCTTACATGTATCTTTAAGCATTGCAGCAGCAGAGAAGACAAGGGTGTAGACATTTTTTGTAGCTAAGAACACAAAGACAGGCTTTTTCTTATAAGGAAATAATGTACTGCTGCTCTTTGACTTCCTGTCTCAGACAGGAGATGGAAAATGATTTCAAAAGTTTCAGTTTCTTTAATTCCTTCCTGGAAAGAAGTATTTAGGGCAGGTACCGTTTAATTGCTCTTCAGGTTATTTCTCGAAGGTGAGGGAACTGTCTCAAACACAGGTTCCAAAAGGTCTGCAAAGAGCCCAGAATTGTTCCAGGCCCTGAGTTGTTACATGGAAAAATGAATATCAGGAGACAGTGGAGATTTTTTTTGCCTCTTTTTCCCCTTGTACTTCACCTTGAAGCAGTTGTTGGCAAAGCCAGACTACTCCTCTGCCCCTCAATATGTATATTCAATACAGCCTTGGCAAAGGGACTGCAGTCTGTCATCTCATTAATAAGCGAATTGCCTAATTCTCCAGCTATTCTTATTACCTCAGCCTGAGGGTCCCAGCTTTCCACAACTAATTCCTGAAATCACAGACTGTTCACTGTCCTTGAGCATCAAATTGCTGCTCCTTGTGTAATTGATGGTGTCTGCTTTGGTGACACAGGTTTTCCCAGGGCCCTCCCTGAGCAGGAATGGCACTGTGGACACAGCTGCTGACCCCAGCACTCCTGGGCAGTTCCTGGAGCTACTCACCCTTTGTGGCTGTAATTCACAGCAGAGTGTTTTGAAAATAACAAATGCTGCCTGGCACTCTGCAGTGGCACAGGGCTGGCTGAGCACCTCTGAAGCCTGGGCAGTGGGCTGGCAGCAGTAATGCAATCCATCCCTAGCAGCAGAGGACATCCCTCACCATGTGAAGGACCCACAAGCTGTGGAGCTCCCTCCCTCCTTTCACATCATACCTGGTCTACCTAGGGTCCCACAAAGCCTAGGGATCTGTGGTGTCTCCCAGCTGTCATTTAATTTTCCACCCATTGCCACGCATGTTCTCAGCCTACCTTCCTTGTGCCCATGCACCCGTTTTCTGTTCTGTCATTATAATCCTGCCAGCCCTGTCCATTCTCCCAGGACTCAGAGCTGAAGCTGTTCCTATGCTGAAAGGGGATAATGGCTGCCAGAAACCAGCTGTAAGGGCTGCTGTGAACTGCAAAGCAGCTGGAAGCTGAGGCTGAGCTAATTATGAAGCAGGGACTGCAAAACTTGTGGAGATTCAGGCCAGAGGTGCCCAGTTTATTCAGAGAAAAACAGGCGCATCCTTTGAATGTCAGCAGGTGACGTGCGAGCAGGAAAGTCACGAAGCTGTGGACAGCTTTACAGTTCTGGCTTACAAAGTGCTGCATGTGATGCCTCCTCATCTCACAAACACCCACGAGTGCTGCTACCAAGCTGCTCTGGACAAGGAGAACATGCTCACGTGCTGCAGTGGCAGCTGAGGAAATCTTAATGCTGATTTCAAGGCCTAGATTTCTGCAGAGTACAGGCAGGTAACAGCTTTTCTCAGAGGTCAAGAAGTAGCTACAGTAGCACAGGCTACTAATTCAGGATCATGGCAAGGTGGAAAAAACCCAAAGTTTTTCTTGTTTCTTTTGTGATACAGGATTTTTATCATTTCTTTTTTTTTTTTTTTTTTTTCCTAGAGCTTGCCTAAAAGGTAACTGCATCAATGATAAATAAAACCTGGATTGTGTCTTCTAGTAATACATTTCTTCTTCGTGGTTTAAAACTGTCCCATACAGAAGCAGCAGAAAGAATCACTTTGAAAGTCCATGGTTTTGTAATCAGAACCTCCCTTTCAATTAGTCATACTGTAAATACAATAATTCCATCAATACTATGGAACAGTCATGCTGCATTTGTACCAACATAAACGAGTGCTAATGTGCCATAGAGCTAATCTGATACGACAGTAATTGGCTTATGCCCAGCCATGGGGGCCCTGGAGCTATGCTTGCTCTCCTCTACAAGAGCTGTCCTCTGAAAGGAAACAAACTGTCTTGCCTGACAGCAATGAACCATGCTCCTTGCAACTTCAGCACCAAGGTGGTTGGGATTGGGGGAATGGTATTTAAAATTGAACTTGATCTCCTACAAACTTTAATATTAAGAAAACAAGATTTCCAGAACACCATGTAAAAATAGATCAGGCTTGCAAGCACCAGTAGATATTAAACCCAGAAAAGCCATAAAAGCATTCAGTCTGCTTCTTTCCATCCCCCTGGGACTACTGGGAGCTGTACATCTACTGTGCAGTAGGCTTCTCTGACACAGATGAAGTATAAGAAGCTTAAAACTTTGTAAATGCTTTGAGCTACCATTATTGTTTGGTGCAGTGCTTTACAGACAGCAAGGGCAGCCAGCTCAAAATCTGAGGCTGCAGCTAGGGTTCCCCAGTTAAAGACCTTAAAGATCAACATCAGCAATGCTGAAGGATGGGAACTAGGTCTGAAACACAGCCCATCTCCTGTTTAGGACATGAAAGCAAGTGGACAGACTCAAAACCAGGCTAGAACCAGGAGTCTTCAGAGTTACAGTCATAATAGGAGCCGCTTATTTTGCTTTTGGAAAAATGCCTTTCAAATAGAATCTTAGTGAGGAGAGACCTTCTCTCTTTTGTGACGAAGTCTGACAAAGAGTTCATGGCAGATATGTAGGCTTTCTGTATTTAGCTCATCAGCTTTGTGTACGCTTTGCTGTCTGGCTGTACAATGCCTTGCTTAATGCACCCTCATCCATGATGAAGCTCTTCAGTTCTACCCCAGTACAAACCAAAGAACAATCAGAGACTTGTTTTAATCAGAAACCATTCTTCTCAACAGTATGGCACTTAAGGCACACATTTTTTTGCAATATGCAAGAGTAATATTTCAAAGTCCCAAAGCCTGTTAGTGCCCAAAACAGCTCCTGGAGCAGCCAGTGAGAATTTTGTTAGAGCAGGTGGGGAAGAGCTCCCTAAACAGAGGACTGACTTAGGATCTGTGAGACGATGACTTCAGTTCTAGATTTAACTTAAATCTTTCTAGGTCTCTGATCTGCTCCTCCATCTGTAAAATGGGCTCCCAGTCTTAATTGATGTCTGTGTAGCATTTTGACAGCCATGAAAGAAAGAAACCATTACCAAGGCCCCAAGCCTTACCAGAATGCCAACAAACGATGGAGAGTTGTTTATAATGCTTTTCAGTAACACAATGACTGGGAAATAAGGGAAGACAAAAGTGTAGATGTACCCAGTGCTGCTTTGCTGCAGTGTAAATATAATAGTAGGAACAGGTTTTATAGATTTCCCTCCAGGGAATTCTATCATAGCTACTGTTTTCAATTATGCAGTAAAACTTGTGCCTCTATGGATTCAAACAGATGTCCTTGCTAATAGCTCAGGTATGAAAACCTATTACAGATTTGGGAAAATGCATCCTGGAGTTGAAAACGTTATGAATCACATGGAAACGAACTGAGAAATGACTCACTTGCACCCTGCAGGTTTAAAGAGCTAGGTGCTTCTCATCTACCCCTTACAGCAATTAAACTCAGCCTAATCCCGTACCAGCACACAATATTCCACCTTGCACGGCACAAAGGCCCTATGGCATCTAAAAGGCTCTAACACGTCAATTTACAAAGTTGCCCCTGCGGCTGCTGTTCTAGGACCCGGAGAGAAAAAGCCGGGGCGTTCCTCCGAAGCGCTGCGCACGGGGGGCAGCAGCCTACGACTCGCCCATAGCAGAGCAGAGCGCTTCAGGCCGCTCTTCTGCAACAGCAGAAGCCATGGCCGGGCGCTGGGAGTGAGGAGCCAGCGAAGGCAGGGGGCGGGGGCCATGCGGGACCCCGGCAGCGAGCAGGTGTCAGCGTGGAAGGGTTTGGAAAGCGTGCGTGTCCCCGCTCCCGCAGCGCTCCCCGGGCTGGGCGCGGAGCTAGCGGTTGTGCCCAAGGCAGGCAGAGGGACCTGGGCAACGACACCCAACGGACAAATAAATAGAGAAAAGGCTGCGCCCGGTTCCGCCGCGGAGAGGGGCAGGAGCCGGGCAGAGGCACGGGGGTCACCGCCAGCCCCTCAGCCCTCCGCGGCACGCAGAGGAGGCAGAGGCTGGTGAGCGTCGCTGCCCGCAGCCGCGGTCCCGGCCCCAGGCGAGCACCATGCGTGGCCGCTGCTGATGGCCACG
>JANHGB010045567.1:16186-27665 GCA_026283785.1 Coracopsis vasa | reverse complement strand
TGCTCTGAATCTCTTCTCTGCCCAACCTGTAGCTGTGCCTGGGATTGCTCTGACCCAGGTGTAGGACCTTGCACTTGTCATGGTTAAACTTCATAAGGCTGTCATCAGCCCACCTCACAAGTGTGTCAAGGTCCCTCTGGATGGCATTCCTTCCCCCCAGCATATCAACTGAACCACACAGCTTGGTGTCATCAGCAAACTTGCTGAGGGCACATTCAATCCCACTGTCCGTGTCACCAACAAAGATGTTGAACAAGACTGGTCCCAACACCGATCCGTGAGGGACATCACTCGTTACTGGTCTCCAGCCAGACATTGAGCCATTGACCACAACTCTTTGTGTGCGGCCATCCAGCCAGTTCCTTATCCACCGAGTGGTCCATCCATCAAATTGATGTCCCTCCAATTTAGAGACAAGGATGTTGTGTGGGACAGTGTCGAACACTTTGCACAAGTCCAGGTAGATAACATCAACTGCTCTACCCCTGTATTAAAAGTTATTCTTTGGCTAGTGATGATCATATTTTCAACACATACAAACTTTCTGTGCAGGAAGGAATTTCACATCCACTATTTACTTGCTGATTCCTTCCCCACAAGAACAAAAGCTAGGACTTCAAACAGCAGCTCCCGAGTGAGTACATACACACTTTCTTTGAGAAACAAATCCTGGGGGAAATTAAGATTTGAATTATCAGATCCACTTCTAGAAGGTCTCTACATGGAGCAGCTGAGAACATTAGGGCTCCTGGCTGAATGTGTGTTGGGGGAAAGGCTCCCAGGGAAGACTGGAAATTGTTCAGTATTACTGGCATGCTTTGTCATGGAGCACCTGGAAAATGCAGATTCCAAATCCTTCCTTTGTGCCAGTGAAAGATGCATGAAGCAGGCTTCTAAGCTGGTCTCTTTGTGCTTTCTTGATGGCTTTCCATGCCCAGCAAGAATTCTTGAGAGAGAGAGAAGAAATAAAGTTTTTCCCCAAATGAACAAAAGCTATTTCAGGTTTATCTCATTGTTGTTCTTGTACTGCAACTATTCCTGCTATTTTTTACAGTGACTGCAGATGAAGCTGGAAACTCTAGCTCTTACAAATGAATCAACATGATGCTGATGCTCACCACAAAGCTTTGCACCCTAGGCATAATTATAAGGCATCATGTCATATCAAATCCCTAGGATTTGAATCTCACTTTGCACAAGGAAAGGCAGGAGAACTTCTCCGGCAAGTAAGCGTGCTTTCAAAGCACTAGATTTACAGAACAGAGGAAAGTTGACATGGAAAAGTTTATCAGAATTATTTCTTTCTTTCTCTCCATTTCGTGTGGCTTGGGGATGTTTTTTAGATTTATAGACACATTTTGAATTCCAAATAGCAAATCCTAAAGGATTACTACAGCTTGGTTGTAATGAAAGGGGAACTTACATAAATATAACTATCTGCAGCTGAAAATGCAGGTATTTTGTGTTCAATCACCAAGTTTTGTTTTGTTTTCAAATATTCCAGCAACTTTTTAAGTGACAGCTTTGCAGAGGAGCGTGACAATTGCTTTTGTATCAGAACAGAGGCTGACCAGCCAGCTGCTTAAAATAAAATGCTGTAACTGCAGGTAATAGATAGAGATGCAGTCTTCATCTTAGCCAGAACTGAGCCCATTGGTTTGGTTTTACGGAGTCTTTAATTGTGCAGTTTAATTGATTACTAAAAATTTAATTGCACAGATGCTTTCTGGTTTTCAAGTCTGCTAACCACAATTGTCAAGGGGCTTGTAACTAAATGATACAAAGGGTTTGCACAGAGACCTTTGACTACTTTCTCTCAAAAAATGCAGTCATTATACAACCTGGGAGTTGCTTAAATGCATTAAAAGCTCAGCTCAAGCCAACCTGAATTTGAGGCTCTGAGCATCTCGATGGAAAGAAGAGGTGACCACTGCCTTCCCAACCAACAGCGCTAACACAGATGTTGTGTGCATCCATACACATGCATACATATTGACTCCCCTGATCAGACCGTGATGGAAAACCTCTCTGGAGGAACCACCTGACTGACCTTACAAGCCAAGACCTTCATGGTTATCATCAAGCTACACAGATCAGCCATGCATGATTTTATTGTAGCAGGCAACTAATAATTGTTGGATGAAGGTGAGCTTTCATTTGCTATCAGCAGTACAGCAGCCAGGACATACCTGAGCACAGCAGCTCCAGGTTGGCTTACAGTGAGCTGCTGGGCTGAAGTGTGCATCCTTTAGCATTGGGGTGTTCAGCAGCAACAGTGCACACATACCTGTGCAAAGGGAAAATACTGGAGCTAAGTCAAAGGCTGAGAAAATACACATTGCAGTTTGCTAAACCTTGGACTGTATTTGTAAAGCCAGATTTGTGATTTCCAGAGATCCAGCATAGCCCTTGGTTGTGAAGTTTTCACTGATTATATTCATATATTCAGTTTTGCTTTCTCATTCACGAGTGTTTCTCAACACAGGTGGTTTGAGTCGTTTTAAAATGGGACCAACGATACACCATGGCTATTCTGACTGTAATGAAAAAAAATACTATTTTATGATTATTTCCTAAAGGAATTTCCAGTGGGAACAGAATCTTCTCAAAGCTTGAGATGGAGGAGTTAGGAAGCCGCTAATAAACCAGCATGGGAGTTGTTTCAGGAGCAATTTGAACCCCTGCTGAAAGCCCACTGACGGAGACTTAACAGTCTGGCTGAGCACTGGTTTTATAGGAAACCAAACAGCAACTGAAGTGAATGGTTTTCAGCAAAAGCATTCTAAGTTTTTAGTGCCATAGTAAATACTGCAGGTCTCTCCTGCAGATCGTGATGGTTCTTTTGCTTGGGAACGTGGTAATAGAAAGCTCTGCCCATAGCTTTGCGCTTGCGCACTGCTAGAGGGGGAGAAAGAACATTAGGGCTTTCTGCTGGAGGGAAAGCATGATAAGTATTTTTAGCTAAATGTCTTCTGCATGCTGAGCTGACAACAGGCTTTTTATACACGAGGATGCCTGACCGAGGAGAGCACTGTGCGAGCTGCTTACGCCAGCAGGCTTGAACGCCAGCCCCAGAGGTAAGCTTGCTGTTCAGCAGGATTTTAAGCAGAGGATGTGCCACTTCCTCAGCACCATGAACATGGGCACATGGTGCTAATTCCCACTCAGACTTCCAGTTCTGGGAAAAAAAACCCACTTCCTCGAAGGCAGGTTTTTCCTGGAAGATCTCTATGAGACTAAGCTCAGAGGGAGTCCAAACAGGTGAAGAGCCAAGGAAGATGGGGAAGAATGAGGTTTATTCCTCAGACAAGAGGTTGTAGGAAAGAATTAACCCCCTCAAAGGTTCTCTTGCATTTTCTAAGTTTATAAGGCAAAGAAAGAAGCAAAACAAACTCCTAAAAGGCAATGTTAACAATTCTTTCTGATATTAAAGGAGAGATTGACTCCAGAATAAACCTAAGCCATAATAGGCATGACTGTGTTGTCTATGTATCCCAGAGGGGCATGGGGATATGTATTAGCAATACCTATCGCTCCCAGCTGGATCAGGGACGGAGAAAGGCAGCCTATGTTAGGTGAGTGAAAATACACAGCTCTTCCAGGGCTGAAAACCAGAGAAAACAGGTCAGCAGAAACCAAAAAGTGAGAGTTTGCAAAGCTTTTCCTTCATCAGATATTAGGTGCTCATCTCACAGATATGCATTTGTTCCAGTGATTCCTATGTACTTGTGGTGAGGTCCCAGGAGGGGAGCACGTCGTTAGGCTGATAACTGCCTCAAAGAAGCTGCAATTCCAGCACAACCCAAGCAGCAACCGGCTTCACCAACAAGCCAAAAACCCGAGTCCCAGGAGGAAGGGCAGGAGGCCATCAGGGGACAGCTTGCAGTTAGCTTTGGAACAAGGGTCAGCTAGTCAGACAGCCAGGTGACATTCCTGGTCACACACTGGAAGTGTGACATTACAGGAAAAGATAAGGAAAACAGGTTTGGACGCTTTCAGGATAGAATTTCGCTACGTCCAAATTTTGCTGCCTGGCCTTTCATGCGTTTCGTGACTGAAAAGGGTCAGATTGTTCCCTAAAATAGTTAAAACTAACAGACATGTCACTGCCCAGCTGTTTGCAGACTCAGAGTTCAAGAGCAGCAGCTTGATTTGACAAGAGCTCCCAGCGTGGGCTTGTTATCAGTTAGAGCAGGAAAAAATAGATTTGGCAACGTCCTGCCTTCATGCTGCATGTACACCAGGCAAGACAACATCTGACTCTGGAGCACACTGGGTACATTAATTATCACTCTGGTGCTCTAGCCGGGTACTCATCCAGCTTCTGGGGTAATTATCCCATTCAAAATTACCATCCCTAACAGGAGGTATCTTCCTCATTCTGTCTCTGTATCACTCTCCCTGGACCATCACTGGCCAACAATCACGATGCATCTTAAGCCTGCAGATGACATTGCTGGTGCCAAGATTGTTCTACCCGGGATGTCTGAAGCGGTTGCAGCTTCCCAGGTTGGCTGTCTCACCAGTGGAGGCAGAGAGGGAGTACAGTGCTCTGGCATGTCCCCTTTCCTCTGCACCTAGCTATTATTAGCCTTGTGGAGGAGGAGAGGCTTTCTTCACCTTGGGCTGCCAAGTGTGCACACTAGGACTGTCCTATGTAACTCGTCCTTTGGGAGAGGGCAGTGTATGTAGTACTGGTGGGACTTTACTGTAAGAACAATCTGTGATGCTGCAGTATTTACCCCAGGATACTGACAAGCGAACTGGTTTTTAACTGGATCCTTGAGCTGGGTGGTGAACACAGTGCTTTTGGCTCTGCTTAGCAGGTCCGACAGCAGCAGAGACAGTTTTCTGCACCCACAGCTGCTGCTGCCATGATGCTTTCTAGGCAATAGTGGTTTTCAGTGCCAAAACAGCCTTAAATCCTAAATAAACCCTTAAATAAATAAATAAAAATAGAAGTTATTTTATAATGCATGGTTTTTTGGAGCCTCCAGATGGAGCTAGTAGAGAAGGAGTCACATTGGGAGGATTTATTTCCCTTCAACCTGTAAGCCTGGAGAATTTAAATACTTGATCAAGAGAAAACAGGCAAATCTTCTTCCAGCTCTGCAGTTGCAAGGCTGCGGACCCAGGGAATTCTTGACCAGGAGAAGGAAGGTAGCCCTCGTCCCCACCAGGGTGGGCATCTGTCTCCGTACAAAGAACACACCCTACATGAAAGGCGGCTTCTCCTTGACAAGGAGAATATATTCCAGACACACACACTGTGTTAGACACTTGGTGCTACCCCTGCCCCTGCCCCTCTGCTCCATTCCCAAACAGGAACACCACTTGAGATGCAGTTATAAATGCAGGAAACGAGTTCTGCTGCTGGCTCGGCAGGAGACATCCTGGCCAACAGCAGCCAGATAACCCGTCTGTGCCCCTCGGCTTCTCTTGGTTGATATTTGTAGGATGAGTTGCCATTAAGGGCATGGTCAGAGTCTCCTTCCAAGCACTTTGGAGAAGACAGGGTTGCCATGCACCAGGTGGCACTGGCAAGAGAGGCAAACAGAGCAGGAAAGCTCAGCCGCCTCTTAATCAAGAAGTCACCACAAAGCAAGTAATGCTGACCTATTAACTTCTTTCCTAACTGGAGAAGTGAAGGTGAGGTGAGGGTGGCTATGCTGCTTTTGTGGCCTTAAAACTTAAAGACCAGCAACGCTTCTCATTGTGAAATACTGTGCCACAAGAAACCCAAATGCTGTTTGATAACTTCTCCTCAGTGTGGATGGTGGTGGTGCCGGTGCTGATGCCTGCAGAGCAGAGCATCCCGCTCCATGATAAACATCTGCCTGCCCTGCGAAACAGCTGGGCTTGAAGCCTTCCTGTGGGGAGATGGAGGAGATGAGCCCTCGGAGATTGACCAGAGGCCACCTCTGAGGGTTTCAGGCTTATTGATGCTGCTGAATGTAAATACCTGGAAGATGGAGGGCGCCAGCTGGAGGGTTACCAGCCATTCCCGTTTCTTTCTGCAAAGCCACAGCAGATGAGGTTGGCTTTTTTGGCAAGTGCTGGACAATTCATCTGCATGTTGCACAAATAGAGAGAAATGATTAACACAGGCTCCACATAAGCCCTACTCCTATCTGGCTGCATCGAAACTCAATGTGAGCTAAATTAAGCTTCTCTTTAGTGCTCTTTAGGCTGGTAACAGTAAAATCTGAGGAACTGTTTGGTCTCAGCTGCTGCACACCAGCTCCATGTAACTGAATTCCCATCAGCACCTCCCCAGCATCGTCCCTGCTACCCCTGCGGGGCTGGACTGGTGTTGATGGGACTCACTGGCAGCAGGAGAGGAGATCACCCATGCACTGCTGTGTAAGGGCACCTGAAAGCTTTGGGGTTTCTAACTCAGCCACTTATAATTTCCCTAAGAAGGCTTCTATCACGTATGCATTCTGTATTTGTTCTGATTTAAATCACATTATCTGATGCCCACGCAGAATGCATCTGAAATTTACGTACTCCCTACCCCAAATCCATGTGAATATACTAAAAAAGGAAAAGATTAGGGTCCTATTCTGTGGTATTATCACAAGTTTCCAGAAGGGGAAAGAGCTCTGTAGCAATGTCTGCATTTTTGCATGAGGTTTCTATTAAAAACACACAAGGTTTTGCAATCTTGCTTGTTGGCGGGCAATTGTTTGCTCAAGTGTATAATCATAGCATGTTTGTTTCTATTTCTGTTTCTCCATCTCTGCCCGGTGCAGCACATGTGGATACCTTCCCAGCACTCCTGCAGTTGCGTGCTGTGATGTGAAGGGGACATTATCCTTCTGTAGAGCAGAACCAACGTCTGCTCCTGCCATCTTTCCGTGTACAATGAGAAGTTTACAAAATGCCCTCAGTTCCTCCCTTATTTCTATCCCCTTTTTCCCACTTTGGGGCAAAGGGAGGAAACCTATTGCATTGTCTCCCAGGCACACGTGCCCTTCACTGAACTGCTCCAGTTTATGTCTGGCAGCAGGATTTAGGCAAGCCTGTTGTCACAACAATGGGGACACAACCATGGGGACACCAATGCTTAAAGATCTCCAAGGTTTTGATAGCTGATCTCTGTAGAGGAAGTAAATGGACCACGTTGTACATCTTCTGTGGGCCAGCATCATACTGGGCAGAGAGGGTGAAGGTTAAATGGAGGTACAGGGTACAAAACATAGGATGGCAGGGCTGGATGATATCTGAGTGTGCTTTTGCTGCCAATCTGTCTGCTCACAGCAGGGAAAATCAACCGAGTTCCTTGGTCAGTCCCACCTGGCAGAGCAGAGCATGCCCTAATAAAATATAAAATAATACATTAGAATATTAAAATATAAAATAAGTTGCTAATAAAATATTGAAACCGCAAATCCTCTTCCTAACCTGCTTAAAGTGTTTGTTAGCAAGACTGAGAGGGGCCAGATGTCTGAGTAGGGTGATGCTGAGCAGCTGTGCCTGGCCACCATTGGGCTCTTGCAACTACCATGAGCATCTAGGACAGACTGGTGGGCTATGGGCCAAGCTTTGCTACTTCAGGGTCTTAGTCCCCCTCTTTTCATCTGTTCTCTGCTTGTGTTCAAGTTTCCCACTCCTGTTTCCTGCTTGGACAATTAAGGCAGGTTTGCACTAGGCCATGACCTGCAGTGTCCAGCCTCTAAATGGACCTTAGGGTTGATGTGGGGCAGACACAGGAAGCCTGCAGGGCTGCCCAGGCTTAGCTGTCAGCACTTGGAGAGTTTTGGGTGTCCACTGATCACTAAATAATGAATTACCTGCTCGTTCCTTCCTCCCACTCTGGCTCCTGGGGCTGCCTATCAGCAGCACTGCTGAGATTGTGTCAGCATATGAGTAGATATGTGTGTATCTATACATGTATCTGTGTATTGAAGGACTGCTGGCAGCATCCAAGCAAGATCATCTTCCAGAGTTCTGTTTGATGGAGCTGGTCCATAACTGTCTGAATGAATGTTTTCACCACAACTGCAGCATGCAGCATTACCCCTATTTTCTGGTCTGTAACATCTTGTAATGAATAAGAAGCACCTATTTACTGTGAATAGTGGTAGAAGTCAACACATTTTGCTCATGTTCAGCTTCTCTGCTTGGAAAAATAGAAAGCAGCACATCAGGATGGTTTTTCCAAAGCTTTCTTCTTCCCCATCCCAGCCTCCCATCCTTTTGCTCTTAATTAGATTCCCAAGGCCTTGCTCTTCGAGCTTTGTTTTCTTTAATAGCAGATGCTGTCTGTCTGTCTGTCAGTCACCCCACACTCTCCTGGCCCTGGTTCTATACTGCTTACCACATGTGTGGGTCTGGCACTCAGGTCTTCTACATTATTCACCAGTGGAGTTATATGGGTCAACAAAGACCAAATTTCTCTCTCCAAGATCCTTGCCGCCATCCCAGGACTCACCTGGGTGGTCTCACTCTTCAGTCCCTGCTCTTGGGTCATCTTGAGGGTTTTGCCACTTGAACGACGTTGTTTTGGCCAGCGTGCCTGGATCTGGGCCCTTCCACATTTCCTCCACCTTCTCAGGTGCAACATTCTCATGTGGGAAAGTGGGGTCAGCCCCACTGCTTGACTCATGCCCCTCTTGTTCCCCTGTCCCTCTTCAGCCTCCCTCCTTCCAGCTGCTGGGCAGTAGATCAGAAGAAATCATGTGCTCTACTAATCCCATGGAGGTTTCCGAGCTTGCTGGCAACTTGTGGCAACTTCACAGGGCTGCAAGGGGCCCTAGAGGAATGCAAGGCATGGGATATGTACAAGAAGGACCCTTATGACTTCCAGCTGTGTATCTGCATTGATGTGGTGCATGTGTCTCTCCATTTGAATGTGCATGAAGACAGTGATGCAAGTCCCTGGCAGTGTTCAAGGCCAGCCTGGATGATGCTTTGAGCAACCTGGTCTAGTGGAAGGTGCCCCTGCCCACGGCAGGGGGTTGGAACTGGATGAGCTTTAAGGTCCCTTTAACCCAAATTGCTCTATGATTCAACGAATGCGATAGATAAAGGTTTGAAATCTGCGGTCTTCAGCTGCACCATGCAGCTGACCTCCAGGTCCCCACACTCTCTACCTCTGCCACAAAAGAATGTGGTTAATGGTGGAAGTTGAAAAGCCAATTTGCTTGAAGAGTTTCTAGGAACAAACCAGGAGGAGAATGGGAGAACATCCACAGATGGAGGTCAGGCAGGTGGTGCCTCCTGCACTGGGGTGTGTGGGGAATGAGGAGCCCAATGATCCAGCCATGGTGAGATACCTGCTATCTCCACAGTGGTGATGCACTGATGTGGCTGTGTTGCCAACTCGTCTTTGCACGAAAAGCAGTGCAGACCTGTCCTGCTGTCATGCCCATGGTGAAAGAAAGTGTGAAAAAGCAAGGACAGCATGTGAAAGTGGAGAGACTCAGGGTGCAGATAAGCTCCTTGTCCTATTGCCTTCACTGGGTATCTGCTGGAGGTCATCTTTGCTGAACAAGAAAGGCATGAGCTGCTTGCTCTCAGTCTGCGTTATGACCTGGGAGGGTACATACATAGTCCTGTCACACATTGCTTTTGCCTCTTTGAGCCTTTCTTGCCATGAGGTTCACCATGGTGTGGAGGTTGTTTCTGGATGTTCCTGTAGAAGCACTCAGTTAAATTACTTATGCATTACAAAGATGCGTAAGAACCAAAGCAAATAATAACAAAAATAGTTGCTGTTTCTCTATTTGGATGCCTGGGTATCCAGGCAGTATCTAAGACTATAGGGGAAGGAAAATCTGCAGGGAGGAACATCTTTTATTATACCCGCTGATGTGTGTTGGGAAATCAGACTGTTTGGCACACAGCCCTTCACAGAAGGAAGAAACCATTTGGCTTTTCTTCCAAATAAATAACTTGGCTTAATAAAAACGCGAATGCAAATCTCTGAAGGAAGGAACAACAGGAACAGAAAGTCCTTAAGGTCAGAGAGAGGGAAAGTGGCCTCTCCTGCAAACACTGAGTTTACATGTACGTCACCTGCCTGGGCCACCTCCTCAGCTAGCGGTGATGCCCTTGATGTGTACAACAGATCAGCTACAGTGTGGATGGACTGCTCTGGTTCCCGTCATCAGAAGATTAGTTTATGAGCACGATAGTCCCCTTGGGCAACCACAGACTGCACTTCTAGTTGACTCAGACCAATGTTCATCAAACACATGGGATCTGCCTTGGATCCGTCTGTCCTCGGTGAAGCCAGTAAGGAGCCTCACACTGCACCTACCTTGATAATGCAATGTCATGTCCACGAGAAGAACGCCTGTGAAGGCTTTGCAGTTAAAGAGGTTTTGCGCAGGTAGCACAGGCATCTCACAAAACCAGTGCATGGTCCAAGATGATCAGTCTCTCATGCTAAAGAAAGCAGCAAGAAGGGTTTGGACAGATGGGCTTCCCTGGAGGAGGCCAGCATGGCAAATGCACCAGAAATTAATAGCATGTCACCTCTCTCCAGTATAAAAAATAACCAGGTTTTCTTTCCTGTAGCTCACCCCAACCTTTTCTTCATACTCAGCATGACAACAGTGAGTCTTTCACAGGTCTTCACCCTGATGGTGTCAAACTCCTGCCCATAGCAAGCCAGCAACAAACACTTGAGCCGTGGCTACCAAGTATTTTACAGAGACAGGACATCACTGCAGAACATGGCTCCTGTTGCTGCTTCCATCACAAGAAAGCAAGAGTCTGAGTTAGGAGAGGACCTTTTTGTGTTACAGACCAGCCTTCATCACAAGCAGATGGCAGGCACTGCTCCAGGGGAGGAAAAATGTCTCTAGACATGCATATGCATCACAAGGTATAAACCCTTGAAAGAGAAGAGTATGTTTTACAGGAAGAATACCAAGGGTGTTCTTCCAGAAGGACAAAATGAGCACTGGGGTAGCTTCAAGCTGGGCAGGGGTTTTAGACACATGCAGCAAGGGGAAAAGAAAACAAACCAAGCATTTTCCCCTCAGTGTGCAATAGACAGTAATTAACTTCATTTTGCAGCTTCCATCAGTGAAGAGCCCATGTCCTGGTCTGGTTTTGACTCTTTCTGGCCTAATTGCCCGTTTTTCAAAGACAAGTGTTTTAAAACCTCAGGAATTTGAAAATAATGGGCTCATGGCTTTATCATCCAGCACCAGGCCCATTTGCCATGGAGCTGTAGAATCACCCATGCTGGAAGGGACCTCAGGAGACTCCTTGCTTAAGCCGTGCCCAGAGAAAGGCTGACAGCAAGATCAGACCAGGTTTCTCAGGCCTTTATGCTGTCAGGCTTTGAAACCAAGGGTGGACACTGGACAGGCTTTCTGGGCAGCCTGCTCTGTACTTACTTAAACTCACTGTGATTTTTTCCTCCCATACCTGATAAAATCCACTCTTTCGATCCATGTCTGTAATCTCTCTGCTGTGCACCAGAGTGAAGAGCCTGGCTCTGTCTTCTCAGCGACCTCCT
>JANHGB010045567.1:5424-15496 GCA_026283785.1 Coracopsis vasa | reverse complement strand
TTCACATTTTGGGTTACGGTAGAAACAGAGCTCCCTTTTCATTTGGACAGAAAAACACCCAATCTTTCCCATTCTGCCCTGGATCCCTAACTGGAGTAGAGGCAATGTAGGCACAGCAGGAAACACAAGTGCCATTTACTTTGTCCTCCTCTTTTCTCACTGCCTTGCAGTCTCAGGGCACCTGCCAGACAGAGGCAAAGAAGTGCATTCTCCACAGAGAAATGATGCTTCTTGGCCAAGCAGTAACTTCACAAAAAGTGATCATTTTGGTGCAGAAAGCTGTCATCCTAGTTCCCGGTCTTTTGATCCAGAGAGCAAAAGAGTGGCATAAGGCTATTTAGCTCCTCATGGAGATTATAGCAAATGGGTCTTGAGGGTATCAGTTCCTATTGCTGTATGGTTATTTTTACAAGGTGAGATTAGAAGTTCCCTTTGTGACCTAAAATATGCAGGACTCTGGGCATTTTTCTGAGCAGTTCAAATCCTCTGAAGCAAAGAGTAATAGCTCTTTGTGAAGCTCTGAGCTACTTGGTAGACACAACCAAAAGCACCTCGTGATATGAAACTACCCTTCCCTTTCTTTGCCTTTTCACCCAAGCATGGAAACAAAATGCTTCATTTTGGTTCACAGAGGAACCTTTGGTGATGGAGGAAACCACCACAGATTTAATTTCTTTTTGGTGAGTGGGCATAAAAAAGGTGGCTCAGAGTTTCTACATTTCCACTTCTACACTTCACCATCAGGCTCTCACCTTTACTGCTATTAACTGAATGAGGCTGTTATTCAGGGTTTGGCTGGTGTTGATACTTTTCAGCACTGTTTTTCCCTTCCAGACTAGAGAAGTCAACAGAAGGAAAGACCTGACCAAAAACTACCTGCTGAAGGGTCTTTCCAAACAAGATGGCTACCTTGAGACATGGCTCAGTGTAACCTGCACTGAAAATCCTTGGCCTTTCAACCAGGTCTTTAAACCTAGATAATGACCTCGGCCATGTGATGAATGGGGAATAACCTCTTATCTTGGCTTTTGGCATGGGAATTGCTGACAATGTGTTCAGGGAATGCAGGGAAGTGGATGGTGTACTGAGGGTAACTGCCTTCCTGTATTGGCTCTATGGAGGACAGAGGTATCCGATAGCTGAAGGGTTATTGCAGCTCCTCTTCCAAGTCCCAAGCTGTCTTGCTACAGGCTACCAATGACACCTCCAGACCTCTGGGAGCTGACACTTGTCCCTCTTGAAGCACCCAAGCAATGTGTTTCATTGACACATTCATCAACAAAGACGATCCTGGGAAAACCTGCTTGAATTCTTTGGAGGGAAAAAAAGTCAGAAATATTGTCTATGAATATTTTACTATGTATCTTCATCAAAAACACCAGTATAAAGCCCCCAAATACTTCATCAGTGAGAGAAAGGCTGCCACATCCCGGACCCTTATTGCAAATGCCGTAGTCTTTCTTCACATCACAGGCCATCTGTTTCCTGGTATGTCCACAAAGGAGGTGATGAGGCCCACACCTACACAGGGGTAGAGTATTTCTCTTGGCAATGGGAGTAATGCCTGAGCAAATAACTTGTCAGCTGACTCACAGTGCTCTTACGTGGGGCTCCTCCACCCATGACATGGGCAGTGCTGCTGGGCTGCGGAGGCAGGAGGGGAAGGTCAGGGATGAGATTGCAAAAGAGCCATGTATATCGTCAGGCACACAGTTAAACAAGCAGAAGAGTGGTAAAAGAAGTTATAAATGATTATTCAAAGTTTACCTTGGCTTTTCCTTCTCATAGAATTTCTCTGGAAACATAAAAATCGGGGGATCATGGCGCAAAGGGGCTCCCAGGTATATTTTTTAGCAAGGTTGAACTGAAAAAGGTCAAGAAACGCAGTTTGAGTGACCTCGAACTGAAACTCAAATCCACAGAAATGCAATTTGATCAAAGCTGTCTTGTGGTTTCACAACCATTTTTGCTATTGATTTTGACTGGGGTTTGGTTATGGACTTTGATAAAAGCAAGGCCAGGCACAAAATCAATGCGGCTTCTCACCCTTCCTTTCAGTCCATTATATGCTATTGATAGCACCCGATATTTTTCACCATGACAAGTTTTTATCTTCCCCTGGTTAGTCCATGATCTTAATCTCAAGACACCTTTTGCCTGTCCAGCAGGAAGACACTGTGCTGTCCAACAACTTTGTAATGAGATCCCTCAATTTCAGTTTTTAGCATCCTTCCTTTTATTTTTGCATCATGTCCCATCACCTTCTGATTACTTCAGCTAAAAGGCCTGTTCCCTTTTTTGCCATTTTATGGTATGTTGAGAATAATCTTTTTGTGTGTGTGCTTAATAAGAAAAAGAGCTTTCCTGGTTTTTCCTTCAATAGAAGGTGTGGTTTTGATTCTAGCACAGGTTAACCTACTTTTTGAAAGCAAAGTGAAGGAATGGCTATTAACAGTATGAATTTCAAAAGACAGGAGAAAATGAGTAAATGAGCCAAAGAAACCAGTAGCCTGAAGCTCACAAAACCAGTTGCTGAACCCCAAAGAGAGGGAACAAAAAGAAGAAAACGTGTTATACTGGTAGAAAGACAACCTGGCCAGGAGGCCATGGAGGTCACCTCAACTGAGGAGGAGCTGATTAAGTGGAAATGAGAGGAGTGAGAAGAGAGCCAGGCTGGTCTGAGGGACAAGCACAAAAGCTATTGAGCTGGGAGAAAGAGAATATGGAAACAGAGAGAATACAGGAGAATGGAGAAGGATGGGTGGATTAGCCTTGCAGTGAGGAGGAAGCAGGCGAGGAGACAGGACAGAAGGTGCGGGTGGGAGGTGGAAGTGGGACACAGAAGAGGTCTGTGAGTGGAAGTTGAGTGGATGGTATCCATCTTACAACCTGATCCCCTGCCTGGGCATGTGTGGTACACGCAGCAGCACCATCACTCCCGGCACGTCCTTGAAGGAAACTGGAGGGCCACCAAGCTCCAGCAAAGGCCACGAGGAGATTGGCGTGAGAGCACGTGGCAGGAGAGGTGTCTGTTCCATGTGGAGCTCTGCTGCGTTCGCTCTGGCGTTGGCAAGGCAAATGAGATTAAAGCAGGGTACAGATGGCAGCCAGTGTGGCTGGGGGGGTTGCAATGGGTTATCTTGCCCTGCTGCAGTGACAGCGTGAGAGCAGAGACAGAGGGAGAAATGTTGCTCAGGCAACTCTGTCAGTGCCGTGAGGAAGTCTGGGCAAATGCCAGCACATGAGGTTGCAGGAATGGCTTAGGAGGAAATCATGCGGGTCAAAAATCCAGACCAAGGCAGTGACAGCAAGAGAGCCTGTGCTTGGCAATGACCCTGGGGGCAAAGCTGGGGCAGGGCTTACAGAATTTGCTAGAAATTCCATGAAAGAATGTTCCGCTCATCACCGCTGAGCCTTCAGTTCAGTCAGGAGCACATGGGGTCTGTAGGATCCCTCCGTGCTTGAGAAGGCTCCTATCCTCACTCAGACCTTGATCCCAGTGGGATCCCTCTCTGGATGTAGCTGGGATGCAGCACAGCTCAAGGTGGGGTCTGGAGGGGCAGAGGGCAGCCATTTCTTCTGTTTCTGGGCACAGGCTCAGCAGCCAGCCACCCGTATCTAATGGCCATTTCACCTGGGTGTGCAGTGGCGCCGAAGGCGGGCAGCAGCCGGCCGGCTCCTTCTCCAAGGAGTGAATGCACGGTGTGTCCTGCAGCAACCCCTGGAGCTGTGGCTTGCTTGGGAATTCAGCTGAAACCCCATCAGCAGCAAAAAAGACAATGCAAGGGGAGAGGCAAGAGTCCAAGCTGGAGAAAATAGCATCAGTACTGCACAAAAACCCAGCGTGTGCTGCTCGCAGCTCGTGTCTTTGAGCACCTGAGTAACTCGGAGCAATCAGGACACGCCTCACCTTTCCTCCTGACTCATATCCTGCTGTGCAATTGGTTCGCAAAAGCAAAGGGTTGCGGTATTTTTCAGGCCACCGCTGTTTGAACAGTTCCATCCGAGCCCGGGAGCTGACCTGCCAGAAGTCTGGGAAGCAGGTGGCTCCCAGGCTTCCATGCTTCCCGAAAAAGCGTGCTCATTATATCAAATGGAGGCAGCACTTTGGCACTCAGACTCAAAGGGCTTTTCTTTCATTTATGCTGCTTTGACAGAATCAATATCATAAAGATGAATTGTTTGGCCAAACGACTGTTTCCCCTCCAGCCTCCCTGCGGTGACCACATTTGTGTTAGCTTTTGTACGTGAGCACAGGTTTTTTCAGGGATTTATTGCATTTACGTGAGAGGGGCGGAAAAAAGCAAATCATTAATCCACAGCTTACCCACCTCTGTCTAGCGGTGCCATGAAAGATACGGTGGGGCTGGGAAGGTGAGTTTGCACACTCTTATTCTGTGTGCTCTCTCAATCACTATTTTAACATCCTTCCTGTGTAGCTGTATAATTGGCACTAAATTTGAGCTCTTGGAGCAGTCATCAGTTTTCAACAGAGCAATGTAAAGAAGGATGGAAAGGCCTTAGCTATGATTGCGTTCAGTATCTATCAGCGCTGCCTATTGTCACTGCAGCCCTTTCTTTTTAAGTGTTCTTAGTTCTTTTGTTCTAAGTGTTCTTTTCTGTTTCTAATGACTCGATTCCAATTTGCTTCATTTAAAAAGTGACTGTTTCACTGGTGATCCAAGATTTTCTTTGCTGTACATAAAACTGCAAGTGATGCTTTAGTGAAGCGCATTGTAAGTGCTGTAAAATCATGCCAACTGGGGAAAAAGGATTGGTTTGGGTCTGTCTCTCCAGAGAGTTTTGTTCAAAGTCACATAAACCTTTCCCAAGGAGTTGTAGAGCAGAGAGAAAAGAAGAACTGTAATTAAAAAAAGCATACAAGTCAATCTCAAGGAGTTAAATCAGAGCTGGAGGGGTAGGGTAGATGTTGTTGTGTTATTTATGTAGCTATTCAGCCTACCCAAAAGGGGAGTACGGAATCAATTTAACTGAAGGCTTTATTCACTACCAGGACTGTGCCTAACTGACCTCCCACCTAGTTCAGCTTACCATAACCACCGCATTCCTGGAAGAAAGAGCTTCCATTTGATCTAGAACAAAGTGGATGTGCTGCAATAAATGTTAATATTTAATCACCTGCAGTTTGACAGCCTTCTGGCACACGCAGTGGCAGAAACTGGAGCCTGGAAGCAGATCCTCCATTGACAGTGTGCACACATTGCCCCACTGATAACAAGAATGAAATCTTACACTTATCAAAGTCCCTCTGATAAGATGAACTGAGTCAACCTAGGAGCTGTTGTCATCAAAAACACAGCATTAAAAAAGCAGGTTTTGATTTTCCTGCAATATCCTCTCTTGGTATTGAGCTGGACTCTACAAACCAAGGGTTTTCCTGGTTACAAACAGCAGAAAACCTACTCATCCTCACTACCTAAAGCAATACTTAAGTTGCATTGTACATATTTCATCCAGCCTGTCACTCTGCAGGGCTGCCTGGTGATGGGCAGATGCAGCCTTCCATGCCCAGCTGGGAAGGGTGGATCAGCCGGGTCTGAGACGGCCTCAGTTCCAGCACTGGCATTCGCCCAGCCCTTGTCAGCTCTCACCTTCAGGGGAGAAGTGCCACGGAGTCATGGGTCTTGTCTGCTGGCATCCTGGCCAAAAACACCGGGCAGGACTCTGGAGGATGTAGAGAAGGAGGGGACGATGGGGAGAGGATGTATTGTTAGGAGGAAGAGAGTGTTAGGAGGAAGAGCTTGTGCCTTTTCCAAGAAAGCTGTTAAACAGCTGGGATATGTGACTAGATAAAAGAGGAGAACTGAGACACTTGGACAACTACAAGCTGATGAGGGCTGGGTCATGGTAAGTATCACATCCCTATGAGGTTAGCAAAATCAGAGTGAGATTCAGTGAAAAGGCACGTCTGGAGAAAAGTGGCGATTAAGTCTGTTTTAAGCTTACTGTTCAGGGATGAGACACCCCATGGCATGGAACACAAGCGGTTGCCTCCTCGCTTGTTGCTTTCAGGGGATTTAGGCTGTTTTGCCAGCTCTTGGAGTTTCTTATAGGGCTTTTTTCAAGAAGATTGTGGAAGTAATGAACTTATTTGACAGTCTCATTTTCCGCTGCAAAGCTCCTCTCTCTTCTGCCTTGCCCCTACCAACCCGTGAGCACCTTTCCAGGTCTAACCCTACCCGTAACCTGACACATGGCCACAGCTGCTCCCCGTTATCCTTTTTGCTCCATTTGAGACAGTAACGTCAGAGGATGGTTTCTCTTCCAGTGTGAGCTCTGGAAACCCACCGTGGCAGGGCAGCTTTGCGTGCTTGTCTCACCCAGGAGTCGGTGATTAGCAGGTGTTGCATTAAAGCTGCTTATGTGGGCTCAGCCACACTGGCTCAGCCCTATTTATATCTGGGGCTGAGTTCACTACCAGGGCTGTGGGGATGTGCCAAGTGATGGACCTGCTACAGGACATCAGTTCCTGGGGCTCCTTATAAATCACTGTGGTCCTGCAGAAGACATTGAACTGTATGAGCACAAGCAAATGCAGCTTTAGGACCCCGAATTATTGCTCTTGTGCTTCTGTACAACCACCGTGCTTTGCTCTAGGTGGTACCAGATCTTTGTGTTTGCTTCCCCACATGTGGAATGACTCTACCAACCCATCTGCATGCATCCTGGGTGTCCTCATGCCTGGATGATGGAAAGCCGGTCGGAGGCAATCACTAGCCCAACTAGGACGGGTGCAAACAAGGGCAGGCTGGGAGCTGACAGCATCCAGTGGGATGTTCTGTTTGCATCTATCTGAGGCATATCTTATTTTGGGAGAGGTGGCAGGGCTCGCTGCCGCATCACCCGGGAGCTGAGTAAAAGTCATGCCAACAAACAAGGCTCTATTTTAATCACAGCCCTGACAACTGTCCCTCCTCTTTGGGGGTTTGAAATGTCACCTTAAAGACAGGGGGCTTGGTACATGCTGTACAGTTTAATGAAAGAAGCCACGTGGAGCCTCGTGGACGGAAGTTTGCTGAGTTATACCCGGAAAATTAAACACGAGTCATGCTCCAGCTGGGTTTTGTACCACCTCATCTATCACATTGAAGTCATTTTTCATGTGAGGGTAGTGAAAGGCCAAATTCTGCCTTTGCATAGCCAAGCACATGTGCTGCTGTTGAACCAGGGCTGAGGACACCACGGACGGGTTCATTTACCTCTGCAGGAATTGCTGCTCCTCGGTTGCAGAGCAGTTCTTTAATGCAAGCTGGATGTGCCCCACTGTGGAGCAGATTTTGGTCAGTGTCCCTTGCAGTTTTCTGTGGGTAGTTTTAAATCTGGACATGCTTAGCCTCCTAATTTCCCATGGAAATGGTGAATCTCTCAGTGGGTCCCATTATAGCCCTGATTTACAAGCCAGTCTTGGAAAAAACATTGTATTTAACAGGAAAAATTCCAGGTAGGATTACTGGTGGGAAACATGCAATTCAGAGAGGCAATGAAGAGTTTTTAAACTCTTAAAGCATTGTAAAACTTAAATTCCTCTTGGTGTTCAGCTTTTTCCCTTCCATTACGCCATGTAACGCTTAGATGGCAAATGCTCACAGACAGAATTCATTATAAAGGATTTACTTGCATAGGACACAGGTTCAGTCCAAGTAGTTGCTCATCTGGGTAAAGCTGCTTGCTTATACCCTCTTTTGGAGAATTAGGAAATGAAATCTCTTTAACTGAATAGCACTGGCCATCTAATTTTCATTTCTCTGTAGCAAGACTTCACAAAAAGTTGACAACTGCTGAATATCAAAAGAACAATATATAGTAAGAATTAACAACATACAGTCAGCATCTGGGCCCAGTAAAGCATTTGGGGAACAGGCAACTGGATAAAACAGGAGGACAGGGAGTGCAGATAAGAATAGCACTTCTTAACAACTGATGACAATAGATGCTCTGTCTGCTGCACTAGGAAAATGTACCAGTGTTCTGTTGCCGTGTTTATTATTTAACCACAGGACAACTCACAGCCGCTGAAAATATTCCACTGAAGTCCTAGCACGCTGCTGAGTCCAACAAAGATGTGTTTTAAAGGGAAATAAAGCACAGAATCAGCTTCTCCTCCCCATCTGAAAGGGGTACAAGAAGGCCAGCACCACTGGAGCCGGTGGGACCAGGATGTGGAATGGCTCAGTAACCCTCCCCTGTCTCTCCGCAGCAGTGAGCTATGAAAAGCGCACTCAGCGTGCAGTGCTATCAATGCAGGGATTGTAATGCGACTTTCCTTCCCTTCCCAAGGTCTGTCTGCTGCCTTCCCAGCACAGAACTGCCTTTTCAAATAGCCCCTGCTATTTTTGGTGCCTTTTAACCATCTTGTCGTGTGATCAGCTTTGCCTCAAAATGCCACAGGGGACATGGCCAGGACCTGCTCCAGGAGAGCAAAATGGGAGCGCTGGATCCACCTGGAAGACATGGAAAGCCTTGCAGGAGGAATTACAAGCTATTACCTTATTATATGCTTGAAAAAAGGTACAGAGGAGTTGAGCTAGCCAGAGCTCCCCCCAAAGCACATACAGGAAAGATTTAATGGGAGCAATGCACTGCCAAACTCCTACGTAGCCCACTTTTCTTACAACGGGGCATTAACTTCTCTTCCCACCAAGCATTACTGCCTTGTCCAGCATTTAGCTCTTAAGCATCCCATTCCTCTGCAAAGGCTGCTTTCCCATGTGCACACCCTGAGCTAATTTGTACTTGGTGCTTATGCTGGAACATTAATTTGCTTAGCAACCACAGACATGTTTTCCATGCTGGTTTACTATTATTTACGTGTATTCCCACTGGCAACTCTGTTATAGACATGGTTTATTAGGGCAGCTTTTTGCTTGTTTTCCTCCATGCTGGCTCCTCTTGGGCGGCTCAGCCGGGTGCTGGTGCACTTGTGGGAGCAGATGCAAATGTACAAATGAGCCAGAGAGGAAACTGCCTCTTTCCTCACTTTGCTTCTGCTCCACTTGGCACTTGCAGGTGAGCATTCTTAAAGCACGTTTCTCTCTCTATTGAATCATAGAATCACAGAATGGTTTGGGTTTGAAGGGACATTAAGATCACCCAGTTCCAACCCCTCTGCCATGGGCAGGGACACCTTCCACTAGACCATATCGCCCAAGGCTCTGTCCAACCTGGCCTTGAACACTGCCAGGGATGGAGCATTTGCCACTTCTTTGGGCTGGTCAGATCTACCTTTATCTTTAGGTGCATCCCCAAAAGGCACCAGAGACCTCTTCTGCAAGCAAGGTGCTCACTTAGTCACCTCTTTGCCCATCACAGAGCTAGGAGAGGTGCTAAGGAGTGGTTTGGGACAGGGCTGGTTGGCTTGGCCAAAACTGTTGGGGCTGTGCTAATGATTTACCCACAGAGGTGGCCAAGACCTTGCACTAGGGAAGGTGCTTGGGACTCCCTGGCCATCTATGCTATATATATTAGTACACGGTACTGTAAAACCAGGCTGTGAGTACAGGGTAGAGGTTTTGGACCTTTTACTCCTGGGATTTTGGGTCCAGACTGGGTTGACAAATTCTGGACCCAGACTCTATCTGCAATAAATCTGTGTTTCTTCCTGCAAACACATGTTGTTGATGGGGGATCTGGCAGCCTACGTCTCATCCCCTTGGGAAACATGAAGCTGCTGGGATATTTCTGTGGCTCTTTTTGTTAAGGCTTTTGTTAGACACAGCTTCACAATCACCCTGTCCAAGCTGAGACCATGCATTTGAGGGGGTTTTGGTATAAGGGGCCAGTTGGCAAAGAGCAGGTTGTATCCACACTCTTAAAGTCCCTTACCCTCAACCACGTCCAAGCTGCCCAGGTCACCAACCAAGCCATGGACTGGGAATGCTCTGTGATGAAATCACGGGTGATCCACACCCTGTGCTGCTGGCAAAATCACAGCAGAACTGCAGGATTTACAACAGTGGCAGATACAGCCCTGATAGGGAGAAACGGAAATGCAACACTGCCACATGTGTGACACAACGTTTGGCTGACTTTTTAGTTCGTTCCGGCAACAACA
>JANHGB010045566.1:0-31815 GCA_026283785.1 Coracopsis vasa | reverse complement strand
ACTGGACTGTTCTTATCTCAACCCTTGGGAGTTACATTCTTTTGATTCTCCTCCCCATCCCTCCGGGAGTGGGGGGAAGAAAAAGGTAGGGGGGAGTGCGTGAGTGGCTGCTTGGTTCTGAGTTACTGGCTGGGTTTAAACTACAACAAAGACCCAGATGAGCTATCTCAGATCTTTAACTTGTATATTAATGACGCACAAATTGATAGATTTTAGCAAATGTAACGTAAGATTTTTAAAAGCAAGCCTGAAGTATTTAATGATGCATTTGCAAACAGCTAAACAGGTAAGCTTAATTAGCTTAATTTTTTAATTGGAACAGCATAAGGAGTGTTTTTCTTCTATTAATAAAAATGTGCACTACACACAGAAGAGTCATGCAATATTCGTGCAATAAAAGCTGCAGGAATTGGACCACTAAAACACTCTAAAGGACTATCATATTTTACTATTATAAATCATAATGTAAGTCCACCAAATTCAGTTGCACTATATACGTAAACAGCAGTTAAAACAACAGTTAAAACAGGCTTTTTAATGTACAGGAGCTTCTCTGCCCATAATTAAATAAAAACTTGACAAGTGATTTAACATAATTTGTCTTTGTGCACACAAACTATACCTCCCCACTCATACCAAACCACGGCATATACTTGTAAGTCCACAGAGATCATTTTATGCACTCCAGCTGTCACCCCAGTATCCTTATATTTTGTAAATTTTTGAGACTGAAGTGGAAGCTAGTCTTAATGCACCATTTTTCTTAAGCTTTCATAAACATAAAAGTTAAGTTTTGTGATTTTCATGTATATTATGCTCAAGCGCTGATCTAGGGTTGAATTAGAATGACTTTCCTAGTCAGAAGTACATATGCAACAACTCTAATCTCTGTTTAATGACATAAATAGCTTATCTTTAGTTCTTCTGAAAATACTTGAGAAGATTATTTCAACTGTTCTTTCCATAAACCTACAAGATACATTTACGTTACTGATAACACATTTCAGTCACAGACCTCTTTGTATCAGACATTGTATGTATCGAGACCAAAATCAAGGTTCATGTTCCAGACAATTTGCATTTAAACATAAGGCAAGGTACAATGTGAACATTAAACTAATATTCAAGCTAGCTGAAACAGTCTTACATCATTTTGGCAGTCAAGTTGAATTTGTTGAAAACTTTACTGTTTGCAACTTGCAAACCTAAGCTTAGGGTAGCAGATGCTGGTCAGTGTAGAGACGAATAAATGTGTATGTATTTGTATTGGGGAAGCTCACTGACATTTGCTTCTGCTGATCAACATTTTAACACTGTTTGCCTACCCAAAAGGCACAGGTCTTTTGTAATTGCCACTTGAGATGAAGCCATAATCACTGTAGTTCAGCACTTTATGGCTCACTTCTGTTCTCAGTCTGATGGATCAAAGACCTAAAGATAGCAAATGAGCAGTTACTGATGATCTTCGTTTAGTAAAGTTAGTTGTAGATTTAACTTGTAACAATATCCATGCTTAGGTCCTGAATTTTGCCCAGCTAATTTTACATACACTGGTATAAAGCCAGTCATGCTCATGCTAATAAAGTGATTATGTCTTAACAAATTTAATATTTTTTTTTCCCCAGAAGGACAGATGACCATTAAAATATAAAGAATAATCCCATGTTTATAATCACTCTTTAGCTACAGCTAAATGACAATTTTAGTCAGAGTATTTTATTCATATCCATCTTATTTTCTTTAATATTGCACACAGGTAATTTGAAGTAAAGTTTAATGAAGTTCGCTCTGAAAATCCACCTTCACACACACTTTCTATATAAATCTCTTCTTTATTTGAAGATAAACCAGGAAAAAAAGAAAAATGATTTTAAATTCGCAATGCTAATCCCAAAGACTTTCGAAATACAAAAGTAGAGGACAAATTCATAATGTAGTTTTTGAAGTTAGAATGTTCAAAGAAATGATCCTTTGCCAAACTTGTTAGTAGGGACCTACACTATAACTTTTTGACCATGCCCTGGGTTCAGCAATAGCAGTCATTTTTCTCCTTCTTAGTAGCTGGTGCACTGCTGAGTTTTTGACTTTCAGACTGCAAACAGTGCTGATAACACCAATGTTTTTAGTTGCTGCTCAGTAATGTTTGCTCTGACCAAGGACTTTCTGAGTCTCATGCTCTGCCAGGGAGGAGGGGAAGACGGGAGGAAGCAGAGACAGGAAACCTGACCCAAACTGACCAAAGAGGTATTCCATACCACAGCACGTCATGCCCAGTATATAAACTGAGGGCAATTACCCAGAAGGAATAGATCACTGCTTTGCTTGGGCTGGGTATCGGTCGGTGGGTGGTGAGCTGGTGTATTCTCTTCCCTTGTTATTTCCCTTATCATTATTATTATTGGTGGCAGCAGTAGTGTTTTTGTGTTATACCTTAGTTACTGGACTGTTCTTATCTCAACCCTTGGGAGTTACATTCTTTTGATTCTCCTCCCCATCCCTCCGGAAGTGGTCGGGATGAAACGGGGGAGTGAGCGAACGGCTACGTGGTTCTGAGTTACTGGCTGGGCTTAAACCACGACAATGATAAAGTTCAGTGTTTTATCCAAGTCTTTTACAGCCTTATTTTAAAGTAATTTTTCATCTTTATTAGTTTTTACTTTTTCTCCCTCAGTATTATGTCTTGTTTTGTGTTTTTAAACTAGTACCCATTGTCTGGCATGAAACAATACTTAATTTCCTGCTACCCTTTTCAGTAAATTCCTAGTTTAGTTAAGTCCTTTGACCTCTTCATTTTCTGTATGATCCTGTATAAGAGAAATGTCTTTGTTCACGGATTCCTTTCAGGTTTTTTTGTGAGACACAGTATCCTAGTGAAAAATAAGACTGAATTCTTGAATGATTCCAACGTATAATTTTTTTTTTTAAATGCTGCAAGTTTCCAGTATTAGGAAGAAACACGTGTTTATGCACCTTGAATTAATTTTTAGCCCTAAAATGTGTTTGAAATAGCTGCTAGTCTGGACAAGTCCATGTTCTGAGTCCGTGTTAAAAGTTGACAAACGTGGCCTGCTTTAGTATCATTATGTAGAAGACTTTTCCTGCATGGTATAATTTGTAATACTGGCTATTTCATCTTTATTAGGTTTAATGATATCAGGTATTCTGATTGTTCCAACAAGTTTGGTCAAATGTCAAATCTAGTTAGCATCATTTATCAATAAAATCTAAATATTTTGCCTCCGGCTTTGGACCGGCAATTTTGTGTGTGCATGTCTGTGTGTAATAAATACACAGAGATTCATCGTTAGCTGTAAAAGAACAGAGATTAAGTTTTTAAAATATAAAATAAGAAATCACACTCTACAGAAGGCTTGAGGCAATGTTAGAAACAAGGACTATTTGTCACTTCCAAGCTAAAACAAAGTGGTTATAAATACATTGTTCACATTAACATCACACTTTCTTTTGGGTAAACTGTGCATAAAGGCTTTAAAATAATTGAAGTGAAGAAAGCAAATTACCAAGAACACTAGAATTACTGATCATAGGTGGAAGGGTAGTGTTTAAGGACTACCTGAAATCCGCTGATTGTCTCTGTAGAAATATGAAGAAGGTCCTACCCAAAGAGTGATCCGATGGATAATTCAACTGTAGATAGATTCTATAAGGATGGTGAATAATGAAGGGAATGAAAATGTCATTTTAATTGAATATTTTTGTAAGCATAACAGCCCAGGAGGAGATTTTTTATTTATTTTTTTTTTTTTTTAGCCACTTTCTGCTCCATAAAATTTTGGAATAATTACAGCAAAAGAAAAAGAAGCTGTATGAATGGAATTTAATGTTTGAACAGGAAGACTGGTACAGTAGCAATGCTGGAAAAGTGGGTAACTCCAGAGAGGCTGTTCACCGGCGGTGACATACATATTTGTGTACTTTGTATTGTTTTTCACCCAAAAAAACCTTGCAGGTATAGCGAGAATAGCCTTTACCTTTTTGCACTGGGAGAAGGTGAGATTATGACAGGTGTTGAGCATGACAGCTCTGAAAGACTTCAAAGCGTATAGCACGTGTCCTAAAATACACTGTTAGAGGGAGCAAAATGCAAATCGGAGATTAAAGCCTGCCTTCCACAGGCGGTACTAGTACATATGTTCTGTACTGCCAACTGCTAGGCTTGGACATGAACAGAGCAGACAATGTCTAAAAGATCATTTTGCATAATGTTGTGTCCTGTGCTGGGAAATGTGAGTTATGAAGTGATTGCATGGACATTCAACTACAGTCTCTTGCTCCCCGAGTGTTTCAGTATGCCTGTCCTTAAGAGATCAAGAGAGCTGTTCTCTGAGAGAGGGGAGTGAAGCAGAAACCACAAATGGGAATGGGGAGGTGGATGGAGAAAGATCTTGCCACTCTATGTTCAAATCACCACCACGTCCATATTGTCTCTGAAAAAGCTTATAATGTGCCTTGCAGGTAGCTTTACTGTGCTGAATTAACTAAAAAATAAATCTGTAAAGGGAGCTAAAATATCACCCATGATGCAGAAATGTGGAAAAACTGAGGAGTGTGATTAAGGAAGGATCTAGGTATCACCAGAAACTCAATTTCTGTAGTGGTGTACCAGCATCCATTTGGCTCTTTCACAGAACCAATCAATTTTGGGGCATCTCCCTTTCACAACTTGCAGCACAAAAATAAGTCTGACTCTTAATCCTGAATGAGGTTCAGAATGATTAACATTTATAATGTAGCCACTTAATGGCTAGTGGCTATCCAGTCAAAGGAGATTTATATCTCCTTAAAATAGCTTAATGCTCCCCTAGGGTCCCTTGTCCAGCTGAATGGCCAAAATGGACATGTTCAGTACTCTCTTACAGCAAACTATAGACCCAGTGGCTACTTGCACATTTTTATCTGATACATCTTGTCAAGTATAATGCCAAAACTAAGCTGTAAGAGCAAGTCTCATAAAGGGTCTTGTCTGCAAGAAACTGTTTTCAAAGACTGTCCCGAACTGTCAGAACTGGTGGGTTTGCTGTGCAGGGAATTGTGTGACACTGTGTTAGCACTTGGATGCAAAATGAAGCACGTCACTGTCAAAAAAATTTGGCTTAGAGGGATTACTGAACAGCACACTCGCCGTTCTCATTTAGAGTTAGGAAACATTTAGCATGGTGCATATGACTTTCAGGTGCCCTTGTGTGAAGCCCAGATTTGGAGGCACTGAGCATTACCTAAAGAATAATACTGGCATTGAGTGTAACAGTTTGTGTAACTGTTTTTATTTTATGCTAAGTATGATTTTACAATATTCTTGAGTATAAGTACAGACAGCCCTACTGAGGTAATAGCTAAGCATCACAGCTACATAACATTGCAAATAATGCAGTTAAAATGAGTGTACTTAAATCAGCTGAAGCCACCATTTTCTTAAAAGTCTACTCTGAAAGTCCACAGTATTTGCTTATTTTTACATTCTTTATGATAAGAGAATAATCCTTATTTGCAATGGAAAGGTTCTCCAGTCAAAACATCTAACTTCTTCGTGGATATGTAGCCATTCTGTCATGGAGGAAGATCCAGTAAATTCCAGAAAAAAATCTTATAGTAAATTAAAAGTTTGACAAAATGTTGATCCCTGTTTTGTCTATTACTCAGAAGACAGGAAAGTAATTTGCTGTTTACATGTAAAGCAACTACATGGGCACTTCATTTTACCTGTTCTCTTTGGCTTGTGCTTTGAGAGTAGGAAAGGGTAAATCTAATCCTTCTACAGTCTATGTAAAGGAGCTGTGTAGCATGGGGAATGATTTTTAACTTGTTCTCTTGGCCTGATTCAACCATCTTAGATGAGGTGATTGCTCTTGCATTTAGGTTGTTGTCCAGAAATGCTTATCTGGTCTTTCCATGCACTGCTGCATGAAGTTGCCTAGTAATATGTCTTGCAGGGCTTGCAGAAGTAATCTGGTAAATCAGATCTTGTCCGTAGTCAAGTTTCTTCTTGTAGGATCTTTTGAATTCCAGGCCTCTTTAATTAGTGCAGTCTAATCAGCAGTACTCCAAGGGCTTCCTGGCTGCCTTTGTAGGACAACAGAGAACTGAATCAAAGACAAGTGCCGTGAATTTTGCAGCAGTCAGGGAGAACTGTGGCAATTTTACCCGAGACTTTGTTCTGTTCTTTGCTCCCAAAAGTATCTACTCCTGTGCTGCCAGTAGCGGAGCTATTTTGATGTGAAGCATAAATGACATAAAATTGTGTTAAGAAAAGACAGTAGCTGTCCTGATTCCAAATGTAAGTGAATGTGTTGAGCCTCGGTGCTCAGGAAGAAAATAGAGTGTAGTTTGTGCCCATAATTAGCACGTTTCCAGGACACTAGCAAATGTTTTATGGTGATATTCGCAACCGTTGCACCATCAGGAGCAGTCCTGCATTTCAACTTAATTGAGCCACTGCTATGACATAGCCAAGCTTTTCAAGTGGCAAAATTGTAATTATAGAGAGTGCTTCTCTGGCACTTTCTATTGGATAGCTGCTTTCAAAATATTAAGCCTTCCTAATGCATCTGTGAGGAGGATTTTCCTGGGGTAACTTCAGATGCATGGTTCCTATGCCAAGCTCTTGGCTCCTTAAGAGAGAGAGAAAAGCATGTATCATGTCTTGAAGTGGTGCAATCTAATCCCATTTCCTTACATATCTACTGTAGGGACACCTCTTCCCTTCGTGGTAGGGATGGCTGTGCACCAGGAGCTCAGAGATAAGGTGGTACCCACGCTATTTCAAGCACAGGTGCTGTAATTGCTCTAGCTTACAGGGCAAAGTGGAAAACTTGTCTTGTGTTCACTCTTCCATTCAATAATAGGGCCTTGAGCAGGCAGTTATGGAGCGTGGTATTTTGCTGAACCTTAATGGTAATAATGCACATATAAGTCTAACAACTGAGAAGGAACAGCATGGAGCTGGCAGCAATGTTGGAGCTGCAGTTAATTATAGATTTGTGGCAACTCCTAGGAAAGGTGTGTTCAACCAAAGGTCACACTTTAAAGCTGTCAAGAGTTGATTCTGCAGAATCTATACCTCAGATGTAGCTTTCAGAGTGGCTCAAGTGCCTGATTGCAGAAATTAAGATAAAAGGTCTACCATTGCCTTTTGCTGCACTGAGCCGAAAGAGCAGCATTTAGGTTGCATGCAGGTTGGAAGAGTGTAGAGGTAAAATAATGAAAATAGGGAAAAGGAGCAGCACGTGTAACAAGGGATCTCCTTTTGCTTAAAGTGTTTGTGTTGGAGACCAAAACCATTGTGCAGGTTTTGATTTCCAGGGGTGCTGTGGAAACCATGTGAAACAAAACTCATTTTACCCGAGTTCCTCAGAGCACAGACACCATGAAGGCATATATTCAAGCCTGCTTCATTCCTCCCACATGACAGAAACTACTCTCTTGGCTTAAAAAAATACTCTTACTTTTGTTGTTTTGGGCTGGATTTTTATGGTACTTTTTTTCCTGTTTACTTCAGCACTTGTGTGCTATGATGTTCCATTGCTGTGAAAAGCTCTGGGACATCACCTTATATGCACTACTTATGGTGCTGTATCAATGCAAATCATTGTTGGCTTTCCTCGCTTTTCATGCTAGACAGTCTGGCATTATAATTGCTTGGTTCTAATATTTCCTGTCCCAAGGCTATCAATTTGTTTTCAATTTCTCCACCTGTTGGGTTGGCTCAGGTATCCCACAGGGTTTTGTCCTAGGCATCCACTGCTTAAGTTAATTTATTATGCTTCCAGCTCTGGAACATAGGCACCCTGAAGCATTTTTGCAAACAGGATTGTATTACAGGGCTGTTTTTGTTTTCCAGAGATTTTGGCAGGGATGTAGTCGAGTTTTTTCTTCTTTATTTTCTGCATTCAAGCCTTGCTGTGAATCTAGTTATTATTGCACTGCATAAATCTAAATTCTCTGACCAATTTTCTGGTCAATAGTGTGTTGTCTGTCTGCTGCCACAGTGCATGCTGAGCAAATGGACAGGATGGGGAAGAGCACCTGACTAAAGGTCTTTATAAAGGATTGTTTCCACATGATTCATTTGCCTTTCCTGTGGTTAACCTTGAAAATTACTTGTAATATGATGGAAAGAGGCCAAATTTTGCTTTCTGCAGCAAAAAGGCAGAACTTGGCCCAGGGGGAGGCACTGGGAAATAAGCTGGAATAGCATGGCTAAAAAGAAGAGAAGAAACAGTCTGTCCTCTTAACCAAAGCTCATGACCTGTTGCTGCACTGACTCAGAGACCAGAATAAGAATAGTAGCAAAAGTAGCATTAAATCAGTTTTGTGCTGGGCATTTGAAGCTCTTTAGGAATGTATCTGTAAGTTAGTGTCCTGAAGTCTGGTACAACAGGTTGTTGGCTGGAAAAGGCCTAACAACTAGAAATGTATAAAATACTAAGGCATGAAAGCCACACATCTTTCTTACTACTGTGTCCTGTGTGCTGGCTGAGCCGTGTTTACCTTTCTATGGGATGTAAGATGTGCTTTGCACAATGTTTACTGGGAGAGGGGCAGAAGCAGTTGCTGTTATTTCTTGACCAGCAGCCAGAACAATTTAAAACAGGCCAAAACTTTCTTCTAAGCCTTCTTTAAGTACTTATTGTTCATATTAGCCATCTAAGGAGAAAGGTTGCTCTTGATATGTTTAATAACTAGACATAGGTGTGAACTGAAGAGAGGTTGTAGGGCAGCATGGATTAAGCCTTTAACCACCTTGTGGCAAGTGTAAATAAGCACAGCAGAGAGCTGTCCTTCATGAGCAGGATGGATGAGCATACACAGTATCCTTCTTGGTCTCTTCAAGTAAGATTTATGTATAAAAAGGAACATCTGTGTTTATACGAAGAGCAACAATGAATAAAAAAAAAATAACCCCACTCTTTTTCAGGATCTGCTCCAAGATCTCTTGATAAGAATGTTAAGAAAATAATTTTTATGTAAGACAAATCTCAGCCACGTTGGTGACAGAGTGGCCACTACGAAATTGTGCTCTGCATAACCTACAATTTTTTACTCTTCCTACTTTGATATATTAATACTAAAATATTGAATACTTTGTCTTATCTATCTTCCCTTTCTTCCTAGCAGATAAATAAAGTAAAAATAGCCTGAGCAGTGGGCTTTGTGTTTTTGCTGTGATTTAGTCAATTTAGTTTTTGATTTGTGGTCCAAGAATGTTTGGGGCAGGAGGTCTAAGTAAGAGGGTGAATGAAAGCAAACCTTAAATCTCTTAGCAAAATGCTTGTTCTGCTCTTTCTGCTGGAGGATGGGGTGTGGGGAGGGTGAAGATAAACAGCAGAGCCATTACAACTTGGCTTGAGTCCAATCCCTTAGTTACATCTATGCCTTTAACTCTGCCTCAGAAAGTCATTTTAAAGAAATACGGTTATTACATGCATTAGTCCTCGCATCCTGGGAGGTACATCTGTACTCTTCAATCTTTCTGGATTACCTCAAATGTTTCCTGAAGGCTTTTAAATCCAGTGAAGACCAATCTGAGAGAATTCTCCCTGCAATCCTGTTCTTTTTCTGGCCTCACAATCAGAAAAGAAAAGAATTTGCAAGTGGCTCGCAAGCTATGTTTTAAAAAACAGGAAACCTAGAGAGAAAATTTAAAATGGTCTGTAAAAACACTGCAGACAGGGAATGTGGCAGAAGCAGAGCTTCCACCTAGAATGAAGTGTGATTAACTTCTCAGATTCTGTTCTCAAATCAATGTTTTTTGAGAATACAGCCCATCAGCTCAGCTGGTCAAAATTATTGTAGCTTCCCTGATTTCAGAGGATATGTACTGGTTTACTGCTGCCGAAAATGTGACCCAGCAGGATAAGTGTGCACAGCCTTCAAAAGACACTCTAAATCATACACTTGATTCCAATAATACTTTTGATAGTCTTTCACTGATGAAACTCAATGGTTCTGTTCCCAGTTTACATCAGTGTGAACTGAAATGGAGTCGAGGCCAGCATCACTAATCATTTGAATTCTGTCTTTGGGCATAGGTCTGAAATATGATCAGAGATAATTGCCCTCTGTTTAGTGTTCTGAGGTTAAAAATAAGCCAAAACTGAACTCTTTGTTGTAATGTATTTCTCAGTAAATGCCTCTCTATTTGCTTGGAGTCATAACAAGATCACAATTGCATTCTGTAAAATGATTAATCCGAAGGCCAGTTGTGAGCTAATGCTGCTGGTTCTACTGCTGCCATTTGTAATGTCTATGAAACTGTTCCATGTTGCATTCCCTGCTATTGGTACCACTGCATATTTGACTTCTGGATGTGGGCCACAATGAATTTGCCATCTGTATAGCCTCTGTGGCTTGGCTTCTTTCTTTGATGTTCTTCTCCAGGAAGAAGCAAATAATGAGCAGGCCTGGTGATGGTCAATTGAGCCTATGGAGAAAGCGGTTAGGACACTGGTTTCCTCACCACAGTATACAGATCTCTGTCCTAACGGTGCCAAGAACCATCTCCAAATGGCTCATCTGTTGTTGAAAGCAGATGGTTTGCCTCAACCAGCAGAGAAACATGAATTAAAATACAGTCCTTGGTGCATTATAAATGGAAAGAATTAGAAGATCCATAAAAATTACTTACTGTGTTAAATATTATGTTTGCTTTTTCTGTGAGTTTCCCCATGCCAAAACTAGCTGTAAGGGACTTGAACTTATCTTCAGCATAACCACTTTCCAAGACTTCCTTCTTGACTCCCCTTTCTTTCACTTAGCAGTAAACTAAATTCATATGTTGCAGATAGTATTTGCTTTGGATGATTACCTTCAAACGAGTATTGACCATTCCATGGGAAAGATCCTGTGGTAGGATTTTCAGACATTGACATGTATGTAACTCACAGATCCTGGAGCCTCAGTAGAGGGCTAAAGTGTGTTTATATATGAAAACTGTCATAGCACCAGAATCACAGTAGCTGCAGGTTGACTCATCTGTATGGAGTACATAGAGAGGAAAAATTGAAAGCAACAAGAGAGTGATTTGCTTTTAAATTTGTATCAGGGAATTCATGCACAGTATTAACTTTTAGTAAGCTTTACAGACAACTTTTTTACAGTGTCAGCATGAAGCATTTCCCCTTTTGGTTTAGCTTACATGTAAGCCAAAAAAACCCTGGATTTTGCTTTCTTATAAATTGTACAATTCAAAGGTCAATAATGGTATCATGTATCAGAAGTCACTTGCCATGCTACCTAGAGCTTAAGGGTACGTGTTTTAATATGATCTGTCAGCACCTTCTTAACAGATTTAATACATATTTGTAAGATATTAGTAGTTTCATTTTTAGATTTAGCTTTCAACCCAAATAACAGTGGGAAATTGATTGCCAGCTCAGTGGTTTCTGAATGGAACCAGATTGCTGGGCATGAGTTACAGCCACAAAAATTGCAGTAAGATACTCAATGGGACATGATGAATGGGAGATGTTTTGTACATGGACATACCTGCTTTCATTAGGATAGTCTAAAGGATAGTCTGAATTTTTAGACCAAAGAAAAACTCAGCTGGGTGGCTAGATTTCCACTCATTTGCAGTGAAACACCATGAGATGAGAGACAGTCAGTGTTTGCTTCCCTTTTGTGCTGAGAGAAAAAAAGCTCAGGGTACCTTAGAGCTTGAAGCATAGTTATTCATTGTGCTGGGAAGTCAGTGTCGCAACTCTATTAACTTTATGGAGGCCAGAATTCTGCTTCCCATGCTTGCTTTAATATTTTCTCAAATTGCAGAGAAAAGGAGAGGTCTTTGCCGGTGACCTTGGTGTCTCTGCCCACTTTCTGTTGTGAAAGGACGGGTTATTTACTAGTTTCTATCATGGAATCTTAGTTAAAAGGAAAAGCTTACTCGTATGGGCTAAACAGTGCTGGAACTTATTGGAAAATAATCCCTTAGTGGTAAATAATAACTACTATATTCACCTACAAATCATGCTGGTATGTGAGTTCTCTATTATAAATACTGAAGGAATAATGATTACACATCCATGTAACTAACATTAGTCAGTTATATCCCCCTCAATGATACTGACTTGCTGAAACAGAATTATCAAACTATTAAGTATTTCATTTATTAATTTCCTTTTCTATATCCAGTTTCTCTTAGAGATAACTATTATTTCAGTTCTGACAAATCCATTTGCTCTCTGAATCAAAGCTCAGGTATTCAGTAATAGCACAGAAACTGAAATGTTCCAGGCTATAACAGACATGCTGTTATATCTGCAGTAATTATTTGACACAACCAAAACAAAGTCATTGTAAAATAACGTTGTCAGATCTTTCTCCTAAAATTGTCTCAAAATTGCAATAATTTCACAGACTATAAATAGCTTCAGAATATCTCACCCTTTCCGGTGGGAGCTGATGTCACCCTCATGGAGTTGGTTTTTGTACAGAAGATGTCTGTTTTAACTTACTATTTTTAAATGTTCCCTAGCTATTAAAGCTGTCTTTATATCCTTTTCCAATCTTTGATATTTGCTATTCATATCATATTCTACCACTTCATTTTCTGAATTTTGCTACACAAAGGAGCAGTTAAAAATAAGTATGATAAATTAATTCTTTGTGTGGCACTCGTAACATTATCTAAAAGGTGTCTGCAATAATCTTTTTAGATTCTTGTCTTGATAGAACTCATTTTTTAAGTTTTGGGGGTTTAATTTCAAAAGTAAAGCTTTGGAGTGGGTTATCTGAATAACTTTCTAACGTTTTCAGTGGTGATGTATACAAGTGCTATTAACTGGCTTCCTTGCTCAAATGTAGAGTCCTTGAGCTGTTGCCTGGTTTAGCTGTTTAACATACTAGGCAGAAAGTCTGTGAAAGTGTATAGAAGCATCAGTAAGTTCTCCTTGTAAGTAAAAGGAAAAGTTGCACTTTTAAACATTAAAATTAAACTTAAGCATTAAAAATGCTTATATTCATCTCTTGTTTACTAAACAATATTTGTTCACTTCTAGTAAGGCAGATACAATTCTTGGAAAAAGATCTGCTTTCAAATAATTGTTACTGTTCCCACTGGCCAAAACCACCAAACCAACAAACAACCCAACATCATTTTTGCTTCATGACATTAAAAAAGCTGGCATTTTTGTGAATCAACATATAAAATATAAACCCATCTAAAGTAAAACCAGCTGAAATTAATGTTATTTACTTATTCATGCATATATTTATTTAGCTTTTTTAACAATTTCAGTGCTTCACAGAGCTGGGTGTGAAGTGCTTCTGGAGTTATAAAATGATTACATAGAAGTTGCAGGAACTGAAATTTCTGCTTACAAATTGGCTTTGCATATGTTTGCTGCATGCATTGTATGTTAGTTCAAGTTAATTTCTGAGTCTTGTGCCATCAAGGAGGAGGGAGGGGAGACACCCTGAAAAGTCTCTGGTACAGGATTCTATAACATGGCAATGATAAAGCCATCTTCTTTACAGTTGCAATACTTTTACCCCAGTGGACAGGCAAATCCATTCCAAGTGCTCAACTGTTTTATTCTTTGACCAGGCACAATTAGAGAAAAATGTGAGGTCACAGCAGTCTGAAACCCTGTAATATGTGTATGTGGTTGAAGTCAATGAGATTTCCTCCACTGAAAATATCAGGTTTTGGATCACATCTTTGGGGCTCACTTGCTTCTATGAAGCAGTATGCAAAACCCCAATATGTGTGTCTCTTACCTCAGGATTGCTTACTGGTTTGTAAGTTGACAAATCCACCAGTTTTCAAATTAAAATTGGTTTTGTGGAAGCTAGTTAAACTGCGAGAAGAGATTTCTTCTTTTTTGAGAGAGGCAAAATGAGCGTATTACAGGGAAGGGAATAAAGATGTTTGAGATGGTTCCCTTTTGCTGAAATTAAAAAGCTTCTGGCTAAGTTTACAAAGAGGAATGTATCCTCATGAAAGAGATGCTTGTGCCAAAACCATCCACTGCTGTTTGGCTTCAAGCTCTATTTTATCATTTGTGCTCTCGTTGCTGCTGCTGCAATTCCCCTGTACTGTCAGCTCATCCTCTTTCATGAGCTGACTAGAAGGCTCAGAAATCTTGTTAGTAACATAAAATCCTGTATAAATTGTCAGTAGTAAAATGTTATTTGTTTATTTTACCATCAAAGTCCTATAATATAACTAGACCAACGGTAACACACTCGAGCAATTTTTAAAGACCATTACCGTCTATTGGTTTTAATGGTTGGATCTTTCTTGTCTTTCTTTGACTGTATCTTTGACAAGTTAGGAATGAAAGATAAACAAACACATGTTCCTGATTGCAGATGTTCAGAATGAGTTTCCTATTATTGTGTTTTTTTGCTACTCTGACTTTGTTCTAAGAAAACCTATCCGCTTAGGACTTTGCTATTGAAACAAGCTGCAGATCTGAATCCTGCGGCAAAAATTATTTTAAAACCCAAAAGGTTTTGGTGTGCAGTGGACTTTAGTGAAGCATGTTGTAGAAACTAAGCTATGTTCTCGCAGGCCTTGACTTCAGAAGGGGTGAATTGCCCTTTCCCCTCCTATGGCTGAGATGCCCTTATGAAGAACAGCAGCAGTGACAGAACGGCTGTATGGCCCTCAGAACCCTGAACTGTGTGGCTGGTGACCTTTCCTTGGCTGTCCTGTGGCTGAAACAAGGTGCCAGAACAATCTGTGCCAGACCTGCTATCCTGGGGAAGACATGGGGGCTCAAGGGCACAGGAACGGTGCTAGACAGTTCAGCTGCAGCTAGCCTGTGTATTTATGAAGGCTGATATTGCACTAAATTAGTGGCCACAGCTTAGAAGTGAGAAATGCTCTTTGCTGAGTGGACTTGCTTTCCAAGTCCCTTCAGTGAGTGAGTCAGACTATGTGCGTTTTAAAATCTATCACTAATATCTGATTTGTTTGTTTTGCTTCTGAGACCTTTCAAATCCCAGCTCTCTGCAAGGAAATTGGAGAAAACTGGCTTATCTAGAGTGCCATAGGTCATTTATTCTCTCCTGATTAGGTCTATTCAGCAACTTGCAGTCCTCAACTATCAATTACTTAAGAGCCGATGTACCAAAACTATTCTCTTGTGTCCATAGCATAAGAACCATAAGGCACAATACAATAAAAGGTAGTCATAAGACGATATAGAGTATCACAAAATATAGGAGTACAGGTAGTTCATAAAAGTACAATGGAATTCATAAATCATATTTAGACAAGTTCCCCCAATTCATCACACAGCCAAACTCTGCTAAATGAGATTTTTATATTGGCTGTGGAGACTGAAGTTCATAGCTTCAAAGAAGGTTGCATATTCTTCTGTCACTGCTGACCTGAATGCTTATTAATAATGAATACTGCATGAAGTCATTGATGGTTGTGAAGTTAGTTTTGCTTTCCTTAGTAGTAAACGTTGATTACAACCATATTTCATGTTGTCCCATGATCAGCAGACAGGCTACAATCTGAATTTGGAAAGGCTATACTTGTTTGTATTGGAGGTAACTCAGGGTTATCCCTGAGAGAAGTAGAATAGAATATGTGTGTTCAAGCAATGAACTTGTCCAGAAATATTGAAATCTCTCTCTAGAGTAGTAGCCAAGCATTTTGGTGTTTGCAAGAGCAGGTTAGTCCAAAGTACCAGCGATTTCTTCCTAGTGTAGGCATGCAATGGAGAAAGTACTTGCAAAATCCAAGTGTGAAGGCATGCCTGAACACCTGAGGTCCACACAGCAATGGCTCAGCCGCGTCCTCCCTGGTCTGCAGCTGAAAGGCAGAAGGGGTAGAAATACCCAGGGAAAGGGCTTTGCTCAGAGGTGGCTTCAGATCCCAATGAAGTGGATGTTCCAGAGCAATGGCATATACCAGAGACAGCAAAGCCAGGCCACCCAGCGCTGTGGTTGGGAGACTGTGCCCTGGCCACTGCCCAGGGAGCTTGTACAAAGAGCGAAGAGCCAGCAGCCAGGCATGGGGATTAACTGCGGCACTGAAGGTAATATGACCTTTCTGTGCAACTGTGGAAGAAAACGAGGCCACTGAAAGGGAACCAAACCAAAAAAACCCCACAACAAACCGCCACCCCCAAAAACCCCAAAACACCCAAATACATTGTGTCTCAAAATAGGAGTGAGCCTGAATCACAACTTAGATTTTGTTATCCTCTGACAGCAATAGCCCAATGCAAAGTGGAATGAACTGAAAATATATAACAGTGTCCTTAACATCCTTTTGGCCAAAGAACTGGAGCTGATACGTGTTGAGGAGGCAGAAAAGGAAGAGTCTGTGCAGAGGACGTGGAGAAAATGCAGCTTTGCAGAGCTCTGCAATAGAAGGAAGTAAAGGCAAGGCAGATACTGTCTTTAGCCAGACTTTCCTCCTTGCAGACCCATTCCTTCAGTTAACTTGGAAATCAATCTCACTGAATGCATTTTGAGATGCTTTTGAAACAGGGAAGGAAGTTGTTGAAGAGTTTTTTGCTTAGGTGTTTCACTGGAAAGTGACAGTTTCTCTCTGACAGATACCCCAGGAGAGACTGGATATGTGGCTATGAGGAGTGTGCTTTGTTGCAAGTTTCCTTCTGTTTTAGCAGCATTTATCTCTCTTATTCATTACTGTTTCCAGATGTAGTGAGCTTTGATTCAGTGAGTTTTATTGGCACTTGGCTGTGGAATTGTTTTGTTTTCTTTTTTTTTATTGTAGTTAGACCATTAATGTCTTTAATTATGTCTCCCATAGACAACAAAGGTCTCCTTAATTATGTCTCCCGTAGACAACAAAGGTCTCCTTAATTATGTCTCCCATAGGCTACAAAGGGGTGCAAGGGCTCTTGGTAATCTCTGACTTTGGACGCTTTGCAGAACTCACCTGGATTTCCATCAGACGCCCTATGGGAGTCTGCAGTGTAACAGGAGAATGCCACAAACACTGGACTTGAGGGCAGTGTTGCAGAAGTAAGGAGTGGATGATCTGGCCTCAGGGGATCCTCCCGTTACACTAACTAAACCCATGATTTACAATGTGCAATGTATGTAGGGTCACAATGTGTTATGTGTAAGTACTGCTGCAAAAAAAAACCTGAAAGGATTTTGGAAACAAATGTAACAGCATGGCCAAGAGCCTTCTTGCAATGTATGTCTATTGTATTTTGCTCACTGTTTCATTCATCCTGAGCCAAGCCTCTAAGCTAAAAGCCAAGTCCTAAACTAGTGTAAATGGACAAGGAGACAAAGCTTAGTTTTTCTAGAGGTTGCTCATGAATTTCTGAACTAGGTAGACCTATCTGCCCATCATACCATGATTCTGCATATACCACAAGCCTTGTCACAGCAAACCTGCTGTTTATGCTTGCCTGTCCTTGTGCTTTTGGGTAAAGCTGTGTTTGCTTTGCACAGGTAGAAATGTGCATACAGGTTCTTTGAAGTTGAAACTGTAGAACAGGTTCTTGTCTTGTTTCTGTATGGTTTTGTTTTCTGTGTTCTTGTTGTATCTGGTCTCTCTCTCTCATACCCATTACGTGGGTAAAGGGCAATGATTCTGCTGACTCAAGTAGGGCAATCCACCCTCTGGTCTCATCTCCATTATATAATGATGTGGTTTGTAATCATGAGGCGGTTTGTGCAAGGAAATTCAAAAGAGGGAGTCAAATGAAAATCCTGGGTTTAAGTTATGATTCCTTAAAGAGCAATGGGTACCAGAAGTGCAGTTGAGCTGAAGACACGATACAGGTATAATATTGCTTCCCCCACTCATTCCCTCCGTAAACCAAAAATTAACTACCAAGTGCCATCATTTTAAGACTATAAGCCAGTGTAACTTATAAAATGCTTACTGGAAAGCTAACGCTTCTTTTGGATATCTTATTGAAAGGAATAAATATAAATCTGAAATCAGATGCTTTATGATTTATGAAGTTGATACAATTTTTTTTTCCCAGTGACTGTTTTAACAGCCTATTAACATCTTCCCCACAGCAAATATATAACAAAATTGATATTACAGAATTGAGTTGGGATGGGTCTCATGAGTGTACTTAAATATACTGTAAACATCTAGCGCTATTCATCTGTATTATGGACTGTGCATATAAAGTACATCACTATAAATTCTGCTAAAGGAAAATCTTTCAAGTTCCTCTTGCAGAATAAAAATTAAAGGTCTGATTCTGTGAAGGGTTGAGTGCTTCTTTTAAATTCCCAGCTCTCTTGTAAAAGGATGGTTCTTGCTCAGTGCTTTCAGGGCTGCTCACAAAAGACTAATTTTCTTCCTTGCAAGTGAAGACGGCTGAAATCAGTTGTCAATGTAGAAAAAGTCTTTACAGATGATTTGTGTCTTGTTAATTTCTTAAGTGTCAAACATGAGTGCGTCTAACTAATTGCAAAAGTGTAAATGCCATTCAATGTTACTAATGAAAAGGAACTTGAGGACTGTTTTGCCCAACACTGCTTTAGCATTTATCTGTATCTTGCAAGCTCTGTTATATAATATTAGTGTAAGCTTACCGTGGTAGATGAGGTTTTAACTTTGCATGTTTGTTTCATGTCTCATCCCTCAAAAAGGAAGAAGTAAACATTTTACTTAGATAATCCTAAACAGTCTCTTTCTAGTTCTTGCTTGAATTTTTAAGAGTATTGAGCTTGATGGTAGGGATGGTGTGTTTAAAAATAATGCAAAGATCTTGTTTGCATCAATGAGTGATTCAGCATCCACCTCAGCTGGTCTCCTTTAACTTCTCTGTTTATTCTGTTACATTTTACTGATCTAAAGAGAAAACAATCTGAGAACAGTAAGCTGTTTGGAATAGAAATAGCTGTGTTGCGTCCAAAGTGGCATATTTGAGTGTTTGTAGAAGAGGATTTGTAGAAAGGATTTAGCTTTGGCTTAGCTAATTTTGTAATTTTAAAAGAGTATATTGATTTCTGTATAATTAAGACAGGAATTATTTTGGACATATATATTATGATGTCTCAGGTCCATTTTATAATTAAAAATAAACTGCATGACTGAAGATTTATAAATATGGGACATTGTGAAGTAAAGCAGAAAAACTCCAGGCTCTTCTCTGAAAGTAAATTCTAAATGGGAATCTTTCTCTGTAGGCAAAATAATTTTATTAATTTCTTCAACTGTTTTTCTGTAATATACTGTTTAATCTGAACCTGACCTTCCATTGAACTACTTTCAGTTCATCTCTGATCCACTGAGCATAACAGTGAATTTTGAGACAAGACTAATTTGATTTGGCAGAGTAAATTAAAGATCCAGTTGGCACCGAAGTCTATAAAGTACCCAACAAGGTGATTTTTTTTCTGTGTAGTTTAAGTGTAACTATTCTTGCAGATTCAAACAGCAAGAGAAAGACGCTACTACTTAAATAGCAATTGATTTATTCACTTAGGACAAAGATTGGAGGCTAAAAGCTCTGTATTAAAGAATAGAATGAAATTTATTCTGCGTTTGGAAGTGAAAATGCATGATATTTAAGATTTGGTGACTTTAGGGAAGTGCTTACAATGACTAAGCACAAAAGCAGAGTAAGGTATATTGAGAATGAAAAATGCATCTAGTGGGGAAAGGAAGGAGTGCCACTCTTTCAGGTGGTGTCTTTCATCAGTTGTATACTTTTTTGCCTGATACAGTGTGGTGTTTTCTCTTAATGTTCAGCCTATGAAACTAGGAGAAGGTCAAGCAAACCAGAGAAACAAACACTTCAACTGCTTTTCATCTCATACTTTTTGATTTTTAAGTAATGCCAGCAGTGGTAGGGAAACTCAGCTGTTTTGGTGACAGTCAGACTTGAATGGTAGCTCTTCACATCGTTAGGAATCTCCTTAAATGAAGACACCCAGAGTGATCAATAAATAACCGGGTACCTTTGAAGTAAGGGCATTCAAGAACACTTTTTCAAAATTATCAGAAATCTTCATGGGAGATTTTGTGAATTTAGTTCACGCAAAAGGATTACTTGAGTAGGGTTTGGATTAAGTATGGCACTTTGGAAAGTGGTTGCCTTGAAGGATGTTTATGAAAGTACTCAATATGAGATGTCTAACAAAATAGTCAAAGTATTTCTCAAGGTATTCGTGCCACAAGTTTTTGTACCTGCAGTTAATGTTTCAGCTGCACCTGTCCCTTTTTTTTTTCTTCATATGCAAGTATTCATGCCACTGATGAAGTTAGGTTGTGTTTCAGTCTAAAAACATTGTGACGTCTAAATCTTTGCAGCAGCACAAGATGTCCCAAACTAAGATGGCGGGAAAATGGAGATATTCAGATTTGACTTCTTAGTGCTTGAGAATGCCGGTGTAAATGAAACTTCTAAGTGACAGACATTACACGTGATCAGACTGAATCTCCTCTATTCACAATATTCAGATGTTTTATTTTGGCAGTGATCACATTCATACACCATTGCACTCTGGTTATGATGAGATGCTTGAGTTTCAGGCTACCATGGGCTCATCCTGGGAAGCAGTGGCAACTGAACTTTGGCAGGAAGAGTGTGTAATCCCAGGTGAGGCCATTCTGAGTTTTTGACCAATTTGACAGATACAGAAGCTCTAGGGATATCTGGTGAAATTTCTATCCACCACCCATGCGCTACAGCAAACATGGAGTCAGCTTCCAAAGCACCCGAGTTTGCCCTTCACTACTTCTTATGGATCATTTCACAAAAGCCTGAGAGATAATTGATATTGTAATGTCAACTTGGACCAAAGTGGCATTAATATCACACTTCAACAGCCTCCATTGGTCATTTCACATTTCCCTTAAATAATAATATTTTTGTAATTTCATATTACAAGTTGGTAACCAAAAATAGATTGCTCTCAGACAAGCTAATCTATTTGCAACATGTATTGCAATCAATCTACCAGAGAAAGACAAGATGAATTGTAGCAGATGGCTTTGAGTGTGGTCCTCATTTCACCCTGTTTCTGGCTCAATGCGATTGTGAAACAAGGTTGTGTAACTGCTTCAAGGTCACCAAATGAGTTATTCATAAAAGGTAATGAAGGATTTGCTCCCTCCATCCTACAACATTTATTTACAGAAACTGATGCTGAACCAGTCCTTAGTGATTTGAGGTTGGAGGGGGAGGCAGAGGGGGATTTAAGCTTCAGGAAGGCAAACGTCCAGAGGGATTATTCCTTCATAACCATCATTTCTGTTATCCCTAATCTCTCAGAGCAAGGCCTACTGCAGATCTTTGGGGATTTAAGGTGACGCACTGGCTTGTCCTTTTTCCAAAGACCTTGACATCTTCAGTTTCTGCTCTTGGGGCTAATGGGACTTCTGAGAGAAAGTGTTTACTGGCTCATTTTGAAAATACACAGGGGCAAAACTGCTACATCAGCTGTAGCTGTATCAGACATGTAGTGGAAGAAGGACTCAACTGGGCAAAAGAACAATTATTTGACTTAAATTTGGAGCAGAAGTGGCCTGACTGATTTCCATCTTCCTGGGGGGAAAAAAGAATAGCCACACAATTCTTTTTAAATAGATGTCAATATTTTACCTTGAAATATGCCAATTTTGGTTGAAAACCAGAACTATTCTCTTCCTATTCCAGTTCTTCCCAAGTTTCTGAACTCTGAGAGATATCAGTTCTTAATTTCATAAAAATACAATAAACCACAATACACTTATGTTTTTATTCACACTATCTCGTTTCTGACCTTTTCAGGTGCCAACACACCTTTTACAGAAGTGTCTGACCACAGCACAGTCCTTTAGTATATTAATCTTTACAATAGACAGGTATTAGCTTTAATTTGCAGATAGGCTTCAGTGTTTTCATGGACCTAAGAGATAAATTTTAAAAATAGTCATATGTAGTCATACTGCTAAAATATGAAGATCTGTCAAATTGAAGTTTCAAAGGAGCTTCGGTGCATAACACCTCTCTAAAGCACTGTTATAACGTTTATTTGCATATGTGGTTGCCTGTGTATCTTTAATTATTTAGGTTTTATTACCCAAATAAAAGCACTGATGCTAAAGTGAGTTAATCAGGGAGCTGCTTTTGAAAGTAATGTTCTGCATTTTTAGTGCCACGGTATCTTGAGAGATCAGGCTCTAGATGATTTCTTGCTTTGAATAAAGGTGACAGAATTAAGCTTGTTATAGTGCATGGCAGAAGTTTGACTTCAGCTTACATGCAAATATGCATCGGAATGCTTGAGATGCTTTATGTTAAAATTACAATTCAGATTTTTTTTCCCCAGAGTTCTGAATGGTTTCAGATTAAAAGAATAGCTATACCGAATGGTAAACGGAAAGGCGTATTAATGTGAAAAGAAAAGTTTCTGGACTGTGGGTTAAGGGGTTATTTATTGTTTATCTTGTACAAACATGATTGCTTTAGAAGCACATTCATTGATAAAGCATATTCCAAAGATATTTTATTAAATTCCAGTTAAATTCATAGTTGTTAAATTTTATGCTTCTGCAAAAAAATACTTTCCATTATTTCTCATAAGATTTTCCACTGATTTCATGCAAAAAAAAATAATCTTCTGCTCTTAATAAGCTTCAATACATTCTTTGAAATGATATCAAGATGAAATGGGCTTAATTTCTTCAAAGTGAATTATAATGCTTTCCATAAGGAATTATAAATCCTTCAAGCATATTACTGATTTTCAGAACGGCTGTATTGTGAGTCCAAGACAATGTGTTAAGTCTTTAATCACTGTTTTATATTACTAATAGCTACCTCTTTTTATTGTGAGTGCTTTGTGAGACTGTTGTTTTGAAGTGTCATAATATGCTTCATCCTTATCTTGTTTAATAAATTCTGGGAGTTACGTTCTACATAGATATTTATTACAATACAACCTGAACTGAGCTTAGAACAGCACAAAACTTTAAGTCATTTCACTTTGAAGCACATGCATAAGCTTTATTATCATGATATTATTTCTGAAGTAAAAGGCACACATCTTATGCATAACTTACAAGTTTTTAGTCAATGTTAAACTGAGCAGCCTGAACTGTAGAAGCAGATATCTTGTTTGATTCTTTTTGATGAAGATAAACTTAGCTGTCAATGTGTCTTTATTTTTATATATGACGATGTAAATGGAGATGGGCCATAACGCTGTGCCCCAAGCTTTCCTAACAAAGGTTGCCTGTAGCTTCTACCATCTGTTTGGGTTGCTTCCCCTGCCTATTTGATGAATGTTACCCTTTCCATTGCTGTTTGCTATAGGAACGTAAGTTAGTGGGTCCTGTGTGGCAGGGAGCAGCTGGGACTGGGCAGGCAGTGCTGGGCACTGAGCAGGGTGAATTGTTCCTGCCTTTGCACGACTTGGAATTCTCTGTTCAAGTGCATGAAGTGCATGCTTTTGTTGTAGTGTCGGTGAGATGAATGTAGACAAAGCATTTGTTGGTCCTAAGGCATCATTTTGAGGACAAAGACTTAAGAGTAATGGTTGTATGATCAGAAATGGAAACTATATTTGGCCTTACAAATTCAATTAAAGACCGAGGGGGAAGCTTGTGGGTGATTTGTAAGTATATTTGAGTAGCCAGATAAAACCTGTAATCGTTTCAAAGGGTGTTTTCACTTGCAAAAATAAAAGCTGTAAATGTAGCATGTGAGGAGAATTGTGATTTGTCTGCTAAAGTCACAATGATATTCTGCTTGTGTACTGAGATGGGCTTACTTCATTAACATCCCATAATCCCCTTGTGTCATTAACCATATTGTCCATCATTTTGTCAGGCATCAGATTTTTCCAAGGAGATAACTGTCCATCATCTCCATGATCTATCAGGCAGCTTACCCTTTTGAATGACAAAAATTGCTTTGCGCCTGGTTTTTTTTCGTAAAACTCCAATTCCATAAAGAGACTTGAGGCAAAATCCATGCCCAGTCTGGTCTTTAGATCAACTCTTTCGTATTTTGTCATCTCTCAATTGCCTCCTGGTGCTGATACAGAAGTGTGTTCTTACTATGCCCTTCCTACACATCATGGCAAGGGTTAGGAAGGGTATACCACTTCTCATAGCAGCCATCAATGCAGTGATCTACCCCTTCAGGTACACCTTGGCCCAATTGTAACATCACTGGCTACACTGATGCACCTTGTCTGCTGGTAGAGAGTGCTCTTACTGGAAAGGATCAGTAGAAAAGCAGATGCATTGTTATAAACATGCATGGACAACAACAAGGAGTTTGGTGTTGCTGTCCAGTATAGACCAATCGGCCACAGCTCCAGGTAGCAAAAATTAATATAGTTCAGCTTGCAAAATCAGAGCTATTCCAGTTTATGCAAGCTGAGGATGTGGTACATAAAGAGTGAAAATTGGTGGATTGAAGTGAATTCTAAAATATCTTTCCACCTTCAATCCAAGAAAAAACCCTCTGGAAAATGACATGAAAATGCACTAGGCCATTGTATATTAAGGATTCCCAACTTTCCTTTGGTGCTCAGAAAACAGGCCTAGAACATTTATATGTAAAACCTGTAATAGCCACTATATTCCCAGTTAATTTATAAAGAACTGCAAGACTGAACACACCTTCTAACATGTAAGCCGTTTATTTTTTTTCTTTTTTTATGAATTAGGCTTTTGATCTAAAAACCAAACCCCGTTGAAACCACATTTTATGTGACTGAAATAAAGAATAGTCATCACTGTTTGGAGCATGCTCCCCCTTATCTGAATAAAGAACAGAATTGATGACAACGCCTCATGTTGCTGTGGTAGTAATCAGCAAAAATACATACAGTTTTATTACCAATCAGTTGGGTAAATAAAGGCATTAATTCGTCTAACATTTTGCTTTTTAATGTGTATTCAATTAGGCAGAAAGCAACATGTTAACTTATCATCTTTCACGTTTAACTGTGTTATCTTTCCATTTCTACTCTCTCATATACCTGCAGAATGTGTAAGAGTTTGGGATTTTGCCTTGATAACTGTAATCAGAAGCAGATCTGAGGGGAGCTTTGATAAACAGCTTTTTTTCTTTCTTCTGTAGATATTAATTCCTAAGAAGCCATGACTTTCTGCACTTCTTTGTTCCAGATTTACCCAAATCATTCTGAAAGTCATTGTAATGTTGAAGCAATGCATAGCTGCTGGAAGTCCATTTTCTCTGAATTAATAAAATTGATAGCAAATGCCGTCAGGGTATGCAGTGTGCCCGTCCATATTAAATTGCTGTATGTGGGCCGCCTTTGCACCCAGTAACACCCCCACCTTCCCATTGGGAATGCTGAAACCAGACAAAATCAGCTGCATTTGTAAGGGAACAACATTGAAGGCAATAACAAAAAGTACATTGCAGATCAGTTGTGTCATCCCAACAGCAGCTGCTTGTTGTCATCTTTGCTGCAGGACTCCAGTATGATACATCCTTGGAAATAGCTTCTACTATTCTCTCTGATATGTAGTAGTTACCAGGTCGTGGATCTTATTCTGACTCAAAGAAGGATTTAGTCAGGTTTTCTCCCTGATTAGACCCATCTTCTAGATATAGAAATCAGTACTTTAAGTTTGCTGGAAACCTTACCTCTTACCCCAACATTTCAAACAAAACAGCTTAGCAGATGGCATAGGAGCAACACAAATCTACCTTTTCCACTCAGAGTTTTTATATCTTACTTCTAAAGCCCATGGAATTGCAGGCATTCATGGCAGAGTTCCTAGCCAATTATTACTTTTATTTCTTTCTTTATTAACCAAACCCCAAACCCCACACTTTTGGGTTTTTTCCTAGCTTAGCCAGAAGGAGTTTAACAAGTGAAATTAAAAAGTCATCTTGTGTGTGGTTTGAATATAGGCAGCTGAATCTCTCCTTGCTGAACAGAACTTTCTATTTTAATTTATTTTTTATGTGGTTAAAAAAGTACTCCAGTTGTTTAGGCTGAAATACTCCTGCAGGAAGTGAGTCCCTTTCTACGAGCACAAGGATAAGAGATCAGTAATCTGCAAAATGCATATGCTGTGGTTCTTATCTCTGCTATGGGGAGTTGGCCAAATAATCAGCTGGAAAAAATAATTTCCTCAAATATTTTTGGGGAAGTGGGAGCAGCGCTCTCTGAGTATCCATACAGAAAGGAGACAGGCATTGCTCCTGGAGTGGGTCCAAAGTTCTTGAATTGTTTTATTTAAACCCGATATTTAAGTACTTTCCAGTGAAGAGCTCTCAGCTCTGCTGAACACTCTGTAATTAATTGCTTGCACCTTAGCACATGAATGTGAAGTTAAAGCACTGGCAAGAAAAGACATTTAGTGGTGTCCTGATTTTGTGAAAAAGGCAGGTTTCTCAAACAGGCTGCTGCTAACTCCCTGTGCTCCTATCTGTGGGACAGAGGGTAGTCAAAGACTCGGATTATCAAATTGTTAAATGACAGGATATAACAGCACATGACTGAACTAGAAACGCCTTCTGTTAAGGCAGCTAAACCCCCTGTCCAGTGAAACTTCCCAAATTTCAAAGCACCCTGGTTTCAGGCTCTTACTCTGTTACAACTTGTTATTATATATTATGTTTTTCTCTCTAAGGTATTATAGCTCTGGAAATTTTATCTAAATAGAATAGATCTAAATATACTCTGCATTTCATAAGCCTCAAATTTAAATGCACTTAAACATCTGTGGGATTTATTTTTCTTTGTCCCCAGTGCTAAGCAGTAGAAAAGTTAAATAGCAGACAATATGTTCCCTGAAACAGGAGCTGAAATCAAGATTCCAGTAGAAGGTGCAGGTGCCTAAGAACCTGTCTATGATGGCAGGGGAGGGTTCTGCAAAGACACTGAGTTGTTTCCAGCAGAGGTTGCCTGGGCACCAAAAGGAGCATAGTGTATACAGTTCTCTGTCCACTCTTTTCTGCTGGGGAATTGTAATCCAATATAAAATATTAATAATAACAATATTTCTGACATGGAACTCAAGTATTCACACAAAAGCATAATTCTGTGTTACATTCACTCCATTTAACAAAGTTACTGAATGTGAGTGTTAGGAGCTTTATACTCTGAGAAGTTGGAAAAGGAGTCTCCTGAGACACTGATGGTGTCTTTGGGTGGCTGTGTCCCACACAGGTGGATCCCTGTGGACTCTGGAAGCTGTTTGTGACTTTCTTGATTTCCAGTTACTATGCTGGTAAACTGGAAACCTATGGTATGTTCCTCATTGACTGTGAGTCCCCACATATCGAGTACGGCTGTAGGTCCCATTGGGAGGTCTGTGTATTTAGATATTCATGGTGTCTTGTCAGTGAAAAAAAAAGAAGCCGAATAAGGTTAATTCTGATCTTTCTTTTGGCCCTAGGCCACAATAACTAGTAGTTGCTACATTATAATAATGCTTTCAGGCTCAGAAATATAGTTTGTAAAACCTTTTGTGAAGCTTACAAACTGCCGTACGGTAACTACATGATCAGCATCATATAAATGTTAGTCATTAAGAAAAATAATCATAATAATGATTGGCAGTATAATAACAATTAGCTTGTTTCCTGGCTTTCTGAATACTGTGCTACCTACAGACAACTCATCTGTGATAAGCTAGAGATGGTACAATGACTGAAGCTTTGTATAAGCAGCAGAACTGATCAATAATGTGAGCAGAAGCAATCACTTTCATTGACTTGAGCAGATAATTTGTGTTCATCTTGCAGTGCAGCTGCATATGAACATGGCAAGCAGCGAGCAGATAAAAGTGGCAGCACATCAATTGTTGATGGTGTTTGGGGGCAATTACTGGAATTAAAATAACCTTTTTCAGACTGCAGCAAGATAAGATGATGACCCTGTTGGCCTAGTACAGTTACTATTATACTTAATATCATCAGTCCCTTTTCCTACCTTCACTGGTTATTCCCTGTAATTGAAGGCACGCACTCTTGTGCGTATTATTTCTGCTGCAGCCAGATTCTGTGGATTTGAATCGTGCCAAGAGCTTTCTGTTAACAGAGCTGGAGGATGCTAGTGCACAAAGCAAAGGGGATTCAGTTCAAGATTTAAAGGATAAAGGAGGAAAGGCACTGTAAGACCACACTCATTGGATAGCTATGATGAATCTAGGAAGTATAAAACCTTGAATAATCTCTGTATCATATGAGGCTTGATTCATCTCTCTTATTGTATATTATTTTTCTCTGCTAGACATGCTTTTTTTTTTCTGGTCTGTGTCTCATTACGTGCACATAACTATTTTGTGTTATTGAAATATAACACAAAATGCTTGAAAATCTACAGAACCAGTCATTCCATTTCCATCTGAAGATTCTGTAAGGGGAAAATTGATGCTAATGAGATCACTCGATGACTTCCTGGGGAAGCAGGGTTTCACTAGCCTGTGTTCAGAACTCTGCTTTGCACCTATTGACTTCAAGTGATGTTCTAGAATGAATTAAGCCTCCTAATAATGCCTATATGTTGGAAGTTTTTCCTACATTATCTATTCATTGTTATTCTTAATTTGCAGGAACCTATATGTAGCCTAATTGTAGGAGGTATATAGGGCATAGAGTACATATAACTCTATACACAGGGCATATATAACTAATATAGGACATAAGGTACTATGACCCTGGCGTAGGGTCATAGTATGATTGTCATCAGAGGTACAGGCATAGCCAGAGCAATGCTAATCCTTACAAATATCTGAATTGCCATAGTTGACTAACTCAGTGTTATGTTAGTCCATCCTCAGTGAAACTATATGACAATCTCAAATGCCTTTACGTAGAAAATGCATACATATTTTTATGCCTGACCAGAAAAACTTTACAGTTGAACTAGAGGTGGCTAACTTTTCAAATCAGACTTCTGTAACTATTACACAGGAATTATAAGTCTATTTGCCTTGTAGCTCTTGTTGCGTGGAAACTGGGCTTGTCCCAGGAGACTGCACTTTAAAGGGTGAAGAGCAGATGCGACTACTATGAACATTCTGAAATTCTCTGTGCACCTTTCTTTTCCTTCACTGAAATGCAGGTTGCCTTATTTAAATGGCCTTGCATAGTCTGTAACTAGAAGGCAATTGTCAGGCCTCAGGTAGATTTTATAATAATTTATTCTCCTCTGTGCAAAGATGTGGGGAAAATAAACCCATGAAGCAAACAAGATCAAAAGGGTGCTCAGCTTCTCTAGCAATATTTTTCATAAGTTCATCTCACAACATTTCAGAAAGGAGGTTTTGCCTTTATATAGGTGGAGGATGCAGACTGGCTCTACAAATGTGTCTTTCTTTCCTTAAAAGAAACTATCATCTGATATACAAGGCATTGAAATTATTGTTAAGGGCGGCACAGTTATAGTTAGACCAAACATCATCTGGATGATCAGTTTCCCCTCAAGAGGGAATGATGCCAAATGGGAGTAGAGCATATGTAGTGGAAATAAGAAACCATGAGCCATGCCTTTGCAGTGACTGTGAAATGACCCACCACTGGGAAATCTGTGACAAGTACCAAATATGCTGGGAGCATGAGCAGGGGCTGAAAACACTTCCCCAAAGAGAGATCCTGTTGAAACAGCATGACATAATATTGCAAGGGGAATGAATTCACTATGCAAACCACCCAGCTTTAGGGAACAACCAGCTACTGTGTCATTAGGCTTGAATGAAATGTCTGGCTTGCTCTTGGGGAATTGGAAGTAGAATGTCACTGACAGGAAATATGAAACGTGGTATTTTTTTTTCCCTGCAAGAATACATTTCAGCAAAGAGATATTTTCACAGCAGGAGTGTAAAAGCCTTTTAGGAAAAAAAAACGTTGTTGCAATCAATAACTATTTTTTTTCTGACTTGCATAGAACTCTCACTGTTTCCTACCTGTTTAAAAAAAAATAGTATCTAGTTGAAAACAGAAGTTGTAATTAATTTTTACACAGGGTTGCCATTGTGATCTCTGCAAGAGGGTCATGCACTTGTAAAAGTTTATCCTAGAGTATTATTTCTTTAGTTGGTTTCTCTGAGAAGAAGAAATTGAGCTGTATGGGCTATATTAATGTATATCCACTCTCCAAGTCAAGGGCTGCTATTGCAGACTAAGATGTTATGTTGTTGTGGACTGTTTGACAGAACAGTTATGAAGGAAAATAAAGAAGATGAACTATTGAGACCAAGTAGATGAGATTAAGAATACAAGGTCAAATTTAATGAAATATGTTAAGTCATGCATAATAAAAATAAAAGGAAAGACATAGAGCATAAAATGATTTGAAGGGACAGGATGTTTGAGAGGACTGATGTGTGCTAAGCAGAAGCCAAATAAAGCAAATTACTCTGGTTATTGCTTCCTTCCCTACCGCTACAAAGGTAGTTCAGTTATTCATTAGTCATTCCTTGTGGAATTATAATCTATCATAGCCTCATTTTCTCCTTACTCCTTTGGGAATATAGAAAGGAAAACAAATCTATAAGCTATCCCCTCCCCATGTCCCTCACAGACCATTAGAAAAGCTTCTTCATCCTTCAGAAAAACAATCAATATTAAACATCTTTTACTTTGCCAATGATTGATTCTTCCTCATTTCCCATTACTCATAGGAGAAAAAAAAAAAAAAAGGATATTTGGACTTGAATTTTTTTTTATTTTTAAAAGATGATGGAGGTATGGCTACCTGAAAAATTCATGAAAATGTCACAGCTGTGCCTTATACAGCTTTGACAGTAACCTTGAGGAATAGGAATGAAAGCTTTTCTTTTAGCTTATCCTCTAAAGCCATGAGCACCCAGTGGTAGGTAAAGATGTCAAGAGCTTAAACCTTTTGAGTAAATGCTTCTTTTCTCATATATTGCATAATTTTGAGGTTATTTTACTTGTAGAATTTGCAAATTTGAATCTTAGCTTTAAAGCTCTTGGTAAAAAAACTCAAATTTTTTACTTAAAAATAATTAAAGAAACTGGTCTTTTTAGTCAGAACTTTTTTTAACCAATACTAAAGTATCACTTGATGTGGATTTAAACTGGTAGTCTGGCTGCTGAAATTAGTGGGGTTTTCAGATGTTTATGTTGGTGTGAATATCAATCGCACAAACATACACAATAAGTCCCTCAATTTTGTTAATCTGCTTTTGAAAGTCCTGTCTACAGGATGGGAAAAGAACATAGGCCTGAAAAGACCACCTGTGTTACTGAATGCAGCTCCTGTGTAATTTTAGGAGTCTTGCAACAGATGTTTATTTCAGAATAAGTTCAGAGTCAGCAGAATACTCCTCAACATTATAGAGCCATTTCAAAACCTTTAGTAAATGCTGGAAAATGCAACCTTAATGTGTCACAGGAAGGGATGATCACTATAATAGCAAAATTTCCTGTACTGGCAAGAGTACAAGTCCTGTGGAATTCTGAGAAGCAAACCATACCTTGCTGTTCAAAAGAAAACAAAGATTTTTGAAATAAAATCTGCTTTTCTGAGGAAATTCTCTTTCCAGCTTAATATAACAATACTAAAGGCAATGAAGTAAGATAAGCAACGTATTTTCTTCTATACTGTTGTTTCTTTTGACCAAAATAGAGTTAAATCAGAAAGCCTAGAGTATTGTGCTAGGGATGTTCAATTAGTTCCACAGAGTGTCCATGTGAGTTAATACAATTTAAGGAAAGCAGTACTTGAGTGCTTGTGTAAGATTTGTGTTCAGTTTTGTTAATTCAGATAGATCCTAGCAGATGTCTGATTAGTCTGATTTAAAATGAAATGACAAGGAAAAAAGTTTGCATTCATTTAAAATGATTGAACAAAAAAGGAAAACTCCGTATCTCTTTGTTTGCTCAGTGTAAAATGTTTCTGTAATAGCCTAGCTTGGCTTCCTTGCGTCCCCTT
>JANHGB010045563.1:0-17159 GCA_026283785.1 Coracopsis vasa | reverse complement strand
TGGCTTGAATTGGGCAAAGATTTCATACACCCCCCTGTGACCCCATAAGGCTGACAGCTCTGGAAGGGAAGTGGAAAAACTCTAGTGATGCCTAGGAAAAAACCAAAACCATTGAGTGACTCACTTTTCCATATCAAATATGATTATTTTGTATCTGTAAAGATACTTAAGCCCACAGAGACTCCTACATCAAGCTCACTCACTTCACAAAGCAAATAGTGGTTTTCCTTCTCTTAAGACAGCTGATTTGGTGGGGCAGCTGTTATTGAGGAGAGTCAAAACACATGAAACTGGGTTGAAGGTACAAACAACAAAGGTTGAGGCTTGGTCAAACAAGGTTGACCAAGCCAGAACACTACGTACTGCAATTTCCAGGCTACTGAGGAAGGAGGCGAACACGGGTTAAAAGTGCACAAATGACCCTCTGTGGAAATACAAATACAATTCTGGTACCAATGAATTCTGTACTAACAACACATTCACTGGCAGGAGGAGAGGAACATTTCTGTCACATCTCAAAGGCAAGTGGGAAAGCAGCACTGGAAATGCTGGAAATATAAATACTGCTTCAATAACCTTTACTATATCTAAAGGGGTTTCTGTTTGGGGATAATTAACTTTCTGTCCCTCCAGGCACTGCCTTATGTAAGTGCTTTGAATAAGAAGGAAAACAATGACTGAAGTAGTCACTGTGCTCTGCAAGCTCACCTGCCCCATAACCTTCTAATGGGAGACACATTTGGACAAGTTTTATTCCCTGATCTGCCCATGCATCTCCCACTGAAGTCAGCGAGAGCCCTGTTTATGCTTCCCCAAGAGGAATTTCACCTATAACATTTAACTACAGTGAGCACAAAACAAATCCATCTTATTAGACATTGGGTGGCTGGAAAATTGCCTTAAGTATTTTCAGACAGCAACCTGAAGGACACTGCAGATCCCTGGGTTTACCATAGCTCAGGTCTAACTTATGAAGCCAGAGTCTGGCAAGAAGAACAAAAGCACACAGTTACTGCACATCTCATGATCAGTTCTTAAATGGAAAAGTGGATCTTAAATGGAAAAATGGATGAGATACCTGAGCTTGGAATAAAACTGTTCCAGTCAAGGGAATATAAAAACTGAGCAGGTCTTGAAATATTTCAAGGCAATAAGATAACATGAAGGTACCACTCTAACACTACATCAGTATGTATTACACAACTCTAAGAAGGAAAACAGTCTCCTCTTTTTTTTTTTTTTTGGGGGGGGTGTGGTATGAATCTACTGAGCAAGGGAATCCTTTTTTCATTCATTTAAAACAAATCAGAAGGGGAAAAAATCCCCACAAAAGAGACCAGCAATTAAGAGGTGGGGAGAGGACGAACAGAATCTCCCACTCATGAATGCAAAATAATGTCTTGGATAGAGCAAGGCACGTGAGCAGTCTCAGATGAGGGACCAACCAGTTGGTGCTTGCTACTGGGATTATCTGACACCTAAGATGAAAAGTTTAATTGCTGAATAAAATTTAGGTGGTGGGGGTGGGGGCTGTTCTAGTTTATGTCTCTAGACTAGCTGATGATGTACTCTTGGCATTTCTATAACCTCAGAAACCTGCAGGTATAAATTTAAAAGAGTGGCTTAGATCTGCAGAAACTTTAAATTATGAGTGCCTAGGGAAGTGAGGAATCCCTTTTTAAAGGAAAGGGATTAGGCAGAAGAAATGTGAAGAATTGTAAAAGGGAAAACATCAATGGAAGCGTAGTGAAAGCCTTCCTGATGAGATCAGTTTAGCTATAGAAGGAGTAAAAACACTATCACTGGATGCATATAAAATTTTACTAGGGTGTCTTAGATGCCTTGCATCCTTGCTTACAATCTTTTCAGGTTAGAGCTTCCTTTGTAACTGATGGGTAGGCATGAGGGAGCAAAGAGCTGGTTCCCAAACACTTGTATTACCAAAAAAGTTAAGGTGTAAGACAGCAGAAAATCTTTTCACTCTTGAAAGAGGCGTACTGAACAAAATCTGCAATATCACATGCCTTTTCGGCAACCCATACCTGTTTTGCGTGGAGCAGTGAAGGTAATTTTACCTCTTTGCTCAGGTACTAACAGATGGGAAGCCTGGGAGGAGAAAAGCTGCCCAGCTGTCTCGGGAAATTTTAGTGGCATCAGCTAATCTTTGGTTTGATTCCCCCTGATATCCCCAGCTCCAAAGAATCCTTCCTTTACTGTGCCACTGGAGGTCTGGAGAAAATCGCACCTCCTTGCAACCGCAGTAATCGAAAGGACCTTATTTGGATTCCTCCCCCCAGCTCCACTTTGCACAGAGAATACATGGCTTCAAGAGCATTCATGAAGGGATTTTTTTCCTCCTCTGGCTTAAACAGTGAATGGCAGAGCTCCGAGTCTGAATAAACAGTGTGGGTGGTGACTGCTCTGTGAGGCCCATGTAAAGGATGCAATCATTTTCTGACTCTGTTCAGCATTAAATCATGTGAAACTAGCTTGATTACCACACATAACATTGACTCTCTTACAGACTATAACGTACCGTGTATCCTTCCCTAACTTTGCTGGGAAAAAAAATAACAATTAATTCTCCTAGCTTCAAGTGTTTAATTGTGTATAAAGTTCATTGACCTCACTAGTTGCTGTCAGATGATCTTGCTAAGGCCTGTGAAAAACATCCCAGGAATGCAGTGATGTGGGCAGAAACAAAGTGAGTTCATGCCACAAAATGCTTTAAATGGAACAAAATCAGCAACCATCCGGAGAGCCTGCACTGAAAACAGGACTTCGGAATAATCGCTGGTTTAACCTCACCTAAGCATGGGTAGTCCTTGAAAAGGGGCTATTATAAATCATAGCCTTTAAAAAAATAAATCCTTTAGGGATCCTGCATGTGACTACATGAAGTAACTTTGTTTACTGGGAAATCTCTGCAGCTGACTGGGAGTCAATGTTTTGGAATGACTGGAGAAACTGGGACACGTAGGAGATAAGCTGGGAAGTAGGGAACCTGGTTTTGTGCCCTGTCCAGCTCCCGTTAACAGTGACCATAGATAACTCGCTTTGCCACTGTGCAACTCAATTTATTCCTCAATAAAAATGGAAATAGGTCTGCTTATCTATATGCAGACACGTGAAGCTTTTTCTAGGCAGGGAGGCCACTGCTAACTGGAGGAATTATCAGGTTTGACACATACGTGAGTACTCATGCTGCATTGTTTTTAACATCTCTCTAAAATGCAGCTTCTGAGCCATACAGGAAATCTTCCCCTGAATGACCTCAAAGAACTGTGGTATGCTGCCCATTTCATATGCTGTTACCAGATGAATAAAATCATCATGAATTCTGCTGGTAATGCCTATTAAAATATAAACTGCTCCCCTTGCGTACTTTTCACAATTGACCTATGCAATTTCAGAGGGATGTCAAGAGCCCGATTTTCTAGGGAAGTGATGCATGAACCACTAATCAGATAGCAACTTTCGTTAAGCCTTAAATCTTAGCACAAGTTGGAAGTGTATCTGCCAAATCTCTGTTGGGCTGCGAGGCCTCTGGGACAGAGACCAAGACTGCCCATGGGCATGGATGGCATTTTGAAGATGCCCGGTCTGGCCTCAGGGTGATGCAGGCAGATGAGTTCCGTATCTCACCAAGGCTTGAAGCACTGCCGTATAGCTCACCCTGCTTCTGGTGAAGCAGAGCCTGACCATGTCCATGAATGTTACCATGTAAGCATCATCACAGGGCACTTCTTCATAGGCATTTATTTCCCATCCTCTCCCATACTGCTGCCTCCACTCCTTCCTTCCTCTTCTCCAAAGGTTGATGTACATGAGGAGGGAACATAGTGCTCGTAGACAGTAACAAGGTGATTGGAAAGCTGCTCTGAAGGACCTAGGAAATGGGCTTTCATCACATCCATGTTGCCTGACAGCAGCTCTCAGTTTGCTGGGGGGCACTGTCATCCAAATCCTTTCCAATATACTTCTGAAATTTTGCATTTCTGATGGCAGCTACAACAGATAAGCTCCTGAATAAATAATTCTGGTGAGACCCTTTTACATTTGGCTATTTGGTTCATTTTGGTGATCATAACAGGTTTGGATTACAACTTCTACCATCTGGAATTTAATCTTCTTCACAGACAGATAAAACCAGATAATAGCCATATTAAATTGTGGATTATGATTTCTCTTGGTATTAAGTTTTAAAGTCTTAACCCAGGAGGGTAAGGAATTAAGATAACCTATACTATTAAGTGCATTGGAAAAGATGTAGTTCATAATTTCTCATATCTATTTTTATCTACTTATTATCAATGATAATAATGGCCTTAATCTTTTAAGAAAAAACTCCAATCAAACTCTAACCAAATCAAAGTGGATGCAGGAGAAGGGGGTTTAATTATTTTTTGCTTTCCTTTGCCCAGTTGCAAGTGTTTGGGTTGGAGGGGAGGGGGATGGAAGAGTGTGATGCAACTTCATGTTTATGGGAAAAATATTCGGAGGACAAGATATCTATGAAATCAATGGGTTCCAGACCTCAGCCAGCATTTCATGCTTTTCACAGATGGTGACATATTGGAATGTTTTCTCAAACAGCAAGAAGCTAAAATGGGGTTTCTGCAGCTGCAAATAGGTAAGAGAAGTCTAATCCAGTTCCTCAGAAAACTACAAAATATCAAGTAATTTTAAGGTACTTTTGAAAGAAAACTGTAATACACAGTGACAGTCCGTCCTTCTGGATTGTACTTTTGCTAATAACACAGCAAAATACCTAAGCACTAATAATAAGAAATAGGCTTCTGAGCAACACCCACATGTTTAAAGGTACCACGAAGACTTGGGTTTAGTTCAATCATTTCCAAAGTTCAAGATAAATAATCTGTAACAAAGGACGTAATGTAAGTGCAACCCTATTTTATTACCCAGAAAACTATGCTCTACCAGAATAAACTGAGAGAGAATTCATGGGGTTTGTAGCTTGTCAAAACCAGAGAAGACATTAAACTTGCCTTAGGGGAAATACACATATATATTTTATAGTATGAAATACCTAGGCGTTAAGACTTCCTCTTACCTGAAAATGCCATTCTCTTTTGCTAGGACCTGAAAAATACAACACCAGTAACCCAAGAACAGCTAGTAAAACCAAATAAGCTCAGGAAACCATCTGCATTTTGGTTCAGAAATTCCTGCCACATCACTCCCTTTCTTCAATTTTTATTTCAGGAAACCTAACGCATCATGGAAGCAGGAGTTTTATCTGAAAAAATCATGTACTTCAGTCATGTTTGATACTAAATAGCGCCTTAAATCCTATCCTCCCAACTCCTGTCTGCTGTTTAAATCCAAAATGATTTTAGCAGCCCACCAGCTAAAATTTCGTGGGACTAGCAACCCCTGTGTTGCACCATCTGAATGCTGCATTGCTGGACTTCATGAAGAAGGGGGTTGTTACGTCTGATAGTTCCTGACACAATGGACAGCAAAAGCATGTTGAAATTTGAATTAAGATGACAAGTATTATCTATATATACATGCATAAAGACTTTTATTTATATAAGCGTAGTAACCTCAGATAGTATAGAGCTAGAACATTGTTTGGATACTGTTGCAAAAGTATAAACCCGGCATTCCCATGGGATATGGCATGTGTTTCTATCCCTCGTGATTTATGAGCTATTGGACCTTAAAACTCTTGCTGATTCTTTCCTCTAGCAATGTTTCACTGGCACGGGTCCAGTTCTGAATATAGCCAGTCCACAGCCTTTGACTATTAAGAATATGTGGTGCCTGTTCATTTTGAGGTGAGGGTCCGCACAACCCTCTCCGCAACGCCAACTGCGGGACTTGCGAGGTCTGGTACAACCCCACTGGGTTCAGCAGCACCGTCCTGCTTTACACCCTTTCAGTACCTCATCCGTGATCCCATATCAATGGGGATCATGGGTGAAGATTTAAAAGCAAACAAACAAATCGACACCGCATTTCCATTAAGACAAAAATGTGAAATGAGCATAAAATGAAGGGAGATACTGCTGTCACTTCAAGGAGTGAGGATTAAAGGACTGCAGCCTCATCAGATAAGACGCTGGATTTTCTTGTCTAGCACTCTTGTTTTAATCCATTTTCCAGTACTATATGAAATGAATTATGGCTAGATCTGCATAGCATTTAGGGACATAAATCTATCCTACAGTGTATTTGAATTTAAAATACACACAGCCTAATATCTTTCACGCCTGAAAAAAAATGGAAGAGAAATCTCACGGGAAACAGAGCAATTACCTATTTCAGTCAATGTGTGAAGATTAGTCAAATAAATGGGCTAACAGGCCCACCAGCTGGAAAAATTAAACTGAAAGCCTGCTTCTGAATATATGCATTATATCACCCTTAGCCAGAATGGCTTTAATTATTCTTAAATATAGCAGGGATGAGAAATAGGAAAATCTTACAGCCCTTTTATCCCACAATGGAGAAAGAGTCAAAAACTACCATCATTATAATTTTTATTACCTTTAGATAGATGGGTAGTCTTGCAGGTCATGTTAATCCTTTGCTTTTTATATAATTTATTTAGCCCTAGAATCTAAAGATATTTTTTTAGGTGCTTGTGAATTCTGTCACTCATCTGTCATCTGCTGGGTATGGAAATAGCATTGGGCACATTTTGCAGATGGGGATAAACACTGCTGTGTCAGTGACAAAGCACAACCTCTGGCTGAGCCTTCATTGTCTGTTCCCCTGTTTGGACTATCAAGCCACTCAGAGAAGTGAAGAAATGTAGGGTGAGATGTATTTCACCTAGCCTGAGTTGTCTTAAAACTGCAAGTCTAGACAGAGTTGATCATGTCGATTTCTTCCCTGGATGAATCATCTAACTTCACCCTACCTATTTTAGGACAAAATGAATCACCTTCTGAAAGTATCTGTCTGCTGGATACCTAATTTTTAAGTTATCATCTCAACTCCAGCCCATGCAGAAAAACACAATCATCTCCAACTACTAAATAGTTAATAAACTATATAATGAATATATCTAGGGCTAGTAACCTAAGTGTTTTATATAGTATTCTTTGACAGTAATTACAAAAATACTGGATTCTTAATTTTCATAAACTCAACCATTTCTCTTCACATAAAAAACAAACAAAAGAGCTACTACGTTTCAGAAAACACTTGAAGAAACGATTACTTTGTCAGGCACACTACACAACTGAAATAAAGTCAGGATGGTGAGGAAGAGAATACAAACACTTACTCAAACTTTGCAGCAAACATGCCTTTTTCTGTAGTTCTAGCTTTATACATATGTTTGAGGAGAGGCTAAGTTTACATTGGTGTTTTCTCTCCAGTCATCTGCTAGATGGTTCCTCCTTGAATACGTGCTGTCATGAGACCCAATTTTGCCTCAAACAACAGAGAGCTCCTGGCTCAACCCCATTTTGATGTTACAGCTGGACACAAATCTCTGCTGCCCAAATAAACCTGCGTCTGTTGCTCATTCTGCTTTTGGCTTCCAGTCCCAAAGAAGATGGTGGAGCTCAGTACAGATCTAGCTGCAGGAATTAATTGCGTTAGGATAACAGAGATGACAGAGAGTTTCCCCTCTTGGGAAAACTCCCCAGTGAATTCCCACGTGAGAGCCAAACCCCATCCAAGCCACCAGCTTAAAAATAACACGTTGGGTTTCGGAAAAAATGTAATTCTGGGGGCTTTGTGTAGCCTCTGTTTCTGACCCTTTAACACTGGTGTTGAGTTTTCAGAGGACTTCTCCACAATGGAGAAACTTCTCTGCAACCAACTCCAGAAGCGGAGGCCTTAAGAACATCAGAGTGAGACTCAGCCCCATAAGACTTGGCAATGCTACCAGTGTACATGGCAGCCCAAAAGGCCTCCGAAACCCAAGAGGCCCATGTGAGCAGAGCTACAGACAGACAAAAGGCATCTACTCTCCCACAGTGACAAGTGACTTCGAGATAGCAAACAGCATTTACAAAAACAAGTCAACAGACAGACTGCCTCGAATTCAAACTCATGCGTATTTCATGACTGATTTCACCCTTATGGGTAATCCCCAGGGTAAAAGCTTCTCCCTGTTTCATGCCAAACTGCTACCAACGGGTTTTAGGGAGGTTCTGTGGAGTTTGGGGATTTTTCTTCAAGTGTTTTAAAGCCTACATGATGAAAAAATTGTGACTAAAACTGAAAGCCTGCGCATTCTGCACCATATGTTGCTGCTTTGCCATAGAAAACTTCAGGGTTTTAGGGTTAGCAACTAGGAAATGATGACCTCCTGCCCATGAAGTTGCGTTTAGCACTCTCCCACTACCACACCATTAGTTCTTTGATTTCATAGGCAGAAGGAACAGAGGTTTGAGGGTTTTTTTCTTAAATCTATATCCCTAAAAAGTATCTTTCAAAGCCTCTCAGCAGAATGGGATTTAGTAGATGCGCAGAGATCACAGGACTTCTCCCACAGTGCCAAAGTGTAGTTTCCCTGCTTTATGCAGTCAGCTCTTACATTGTTCAATTGCAAAGCAAAGCTTCAGAATGTGACCTGATGTGACGCTAATATCCATGAGCCTACCAGCATACTGGTTGAGAAAGATCAAAGCTCTGGGAGATGCTCCCATAGACCTACATGGACAACTTAAATACTAACAGCATCAAATTATTGCATTGCTGATAATATTAACTGAACAACTCCCTCCCCCAGTATAACGGCAGAGTCAGCTGTTATAGGTGAGCCTGAATATAGCTGTTCTTCTTTCCATCAACCTCTAACCTTATAATATCTTCTCTATATAAATAGCTGACAAAAATACAGAGGCTCTTCAATCTTCCTCTACTCAAGCACTGCAATTGAGGAAAGAGATTATATTATATTTTACCTTACAATGAACTAATTTCTTCTCAGCATGTCCATTCCAATGCCAGGTTTGTGAACTATACCACAAGTTAGAAAAACTGGCAGCAAACACAAGTTATTGCTAAAGAAGTTATTTATCTAAAAAAACCCCAAAACCAACAGCAAGGAGAGTATTATAAACTCAAAAATATTGTAGCACAAATTCTACTAAGATACGTATGTGAGTAAAAAGTGAATAAAGGGTGGTAAAACTGAAGGCACTTTCCCTGTTCTGGGTGACAAGATTATTTGGGATTAACTTCTGTATTGGATGGATGACTCTGAGTACACTGTGGGTAAGAAGGAAATAATACACATTTTTGTGGCTACAAACACTAAACCAAAAAACTAAACTGTCTGGCTTTATATTGATAAAACACAGAGTTGGGGAAACACTGCTAAAGTCTTCTTGGTACAGACCGTGGTACTAATCTTGTCTATTTCTCACTTTCTTTATCTCATGCTTTATCTTCCCTTTGCTTTCTATTTTTAACCCCTTTTTCCTTTTCTCCCCCTCCTTCTGACCCCCTCAGTGTTCAGTTTCTTTCTGTCTCAGGTAGAGCAAGGTCAGTTAGCAAGAAAATCCTGATGCAATTGTGGTGCTTCCCTGCCACCCTCCATTACTCACTAAGGATACAGAACCATAATAAATGATATCATTATTACTAAATAATTTCTTCCCCTTTTGTTTCATTTTTAAAACAACACTTCCTTTTTTCGGTACAGCATACAGAGGGCACAAGAACATCCACAGCTGATCTCTGGACATCCTCTTTTTTTTGGCACTGCTCAGGCTGCAGCAGTGGGATCCCATGAGGCCACCTCGGAGGCATAGGATGCTGTGGGGTACACCAGTGGGGCAGCCCACCACCCTCCTGTGCCCCATCGGCACTGTCCCCTCTGGTGGGACGCTGGCCATTGAGGTGAGTGGCTGCTTCCTGAAGATACTTGAGATGATGGACTGCCTCCCTCTGTACCCATGGGGGGACTGGGAACACAGCTTTGCTTTCAGCAGCGTGCTTCTTCACTCAAAAGGAGGGCACTGATGTCCTGACCCCAGGAGGTAGATAGAGATGGGGTTACCACACTTCTCTGGGACATTCAGCAAATAACCCAGACCTAAATATCCCAGACCTTAGTGGGAACTGTGGGTGGAGAGGGTTTTGAAACTCAGTCCCAGGTTTGAGAAAGCAGATCCTAACATCTCTCCATTCGCCCCCTGCATTCAAGCTGTAACCACACTAAGGTCATCGAGATAAAAGAAGAGAGATTATACACACTGTGTCTACTGCTTCCCCATTGCCACTCTCCTACGGCTTCCATACTCATTTCCATCTGTGCAAAGTGCACATAAAACAACTTAACCCCTTGCCAGCCAGATATTGAACAGTGGGATTTGAATTGTTCTCAGTCCCTTAGGTACATAAAAGCAGCCGCATCTGCGCTTCAGGAGGCAGCTGAATCGCAGCCTTTGTGTGCTGGGTGCAGAGGAAACAGAGCCTGGTTGTGAGCATGTGCCAGCCCCGCTGGGTAAGAGCTGGCATTGTCTGCCTAACGAAGAGTCAACATTTCTACCAAGTATACTGAGTAAAGTTTCAATGGTATATTCAGGCTGTACATAGTAAAATGAACGAGTCCAAACTTCATAAAAGCCGGAAAGCCTACAATCAAAACATAACAGAAAGACCTGGATTTCCCAGCCTTGGCAAACATCAGAGAGGGCAAAACTTTCAGAGCATCCTTGAATGCAGAGATTTAGCGCATCCTCAGCTGCAGCACTCAGCGTCTACGGAAAGGCAGCAGGGTGGGTGTGAAGGATGCTCTGTGCTGCAGGACATCACCCAGGGGAAGCTCAAGGAGGATGAGCTGGGCAGTTAGATGGTTTTGAACACAGCAGCTCTATGTAAAACAGTCTTCACTGTGTCTGTTTCCATCAGTCATACACATCTCCGCGTCACAGAGCTGTGAGTGGCGCCGTTCATACATCCCATGGCAAAACAGAAGCGGAGAAGCCTTACGACACAGCAGTAATTTCAGTATACATCTTCCAGAGAAAGAGAAGAAAATAACTTGCAGTCTGCTACGTGAAAAGGTCTTTCAGTAAAGTTTTTCCAGCTACAGTGAGATGCATAAAACTACATATTTACAGTTAAGACACCAGGGAGATAATCTATGTACATGTATTTTCAAAGTACGCTTGGACAAGAACTGGAATTTTCCCCTGCAAGTAGCATAACAACTAAATATTTAAATGGTTAGAAGGCCAAATGGTTGCAAACAAGTCAGTAACAGCCATATTTCCCTCAGTTCCTGATATCACCCACTAAGAATAGCTCTAAAACAGGGCCCAAGTAAGCCCAAAATTAGTCCTTAAAACTGAGCATCATCATCATCATAATAACAACAACTAATAAACAGCTATATGGAGTAGAAATATGTATACCTCCCTTGGCAAATCTACAAAAAGCCAAGGACAGTGCTTTAGAGAGCTCACCGTTTTTTAATGTACCGATCACCAAACACTTCTCCAACAAACCATTCTGCAAACTGACGCTTGATGGAGTTTGGACTAATTAAATAGTCGTATGTCAGAGACAGACTCATAGAAGAGCCTTACATGGGTACCCAGCATCTCGGCAAATGTGCCGAGTTCTGCCTATTCAACCACTGATGCTGCGCCCTGCAGACAATCTGTGGTCGCTGGTGCCATACCAAGCCCACACTTCATGATGACCAACTGGGATGATTAGGAACAGCCAGTGATGTTTTGTCATGAAAGGCTGCTGTCCTCCCCGCTGTGGGAGGGAGACGGGTGCAAAGGGCATGGAGATGGAACACCATGTGAAGGAAGAAGCGAAGCACTACAGATGTCCCGCCAGGATAATGCCGCAGTGTTCCTACTACATCCCAGAAAAGAGGAACACAAGCGCGAGCGCAAACGGGGTTTGTGTGCGTTCAATGAAATTGTTTTTGTATACAAAGAGGATTTCAGCTGCTGTGAAGCAGATGGAAGGCGCTTTTGGTTGTGCTGAAATGTCTGGTACTGCCTGTGTTCGGAAGCATGCGTGGGGCATGAACAAAATACACTACTGTGCAATGTAAGTTGTCTGGTAAAAATTAATTCAGCACAGAGCTATCTGAACTATAGGAAAACAAACTGCAGGAAAAAACTTACCCTGCTGCTCTGCTCTTTCCTTTCTCCTAGAAGAAAGAGGACTGCTCACACTGTTGGTCATGAACCCAGGCAGCTCAAAGGAAGCGTGAGGGCACAGCAAGTGCAGAGAGCAGCAACAACCACAAGAAACTTCTTTTCAGAGGAGAATGAACAGGGAGCGGCTACAAATGGGGAGCCTTTACCTTTGGAAGGGCACCACTCACCTCCTTTAGTCACTGGCAGCAGCTCTGTTCTCTGGACAGGGGGTGGCCTGAGCACCTGCAGCCAATGACTACAGCTCACCCATCCTCTGCTTTCCTCTCCCCCAGGAGCTGAGCTGCTTCTGCATGCCTTTCAGGGTGCCATGGAAACAGGTGAGCCAAAAAGGAGTCCCACTTCCCAAAAGTTTGAGAAACTCTTTACTAGACCAGCTAGCTTGTCCTACTAGGGTGATTGCATGGCTTAAATATCTGGTTTGCTAAGCTCTGTAATGGGGCAAGTGTTTTTCTATTGAAATTTGCAGGTCTCCATAGAACATTTACCTTCTAGTACCCCACGCCTGTTAAAAATCTTTCTCCCAGCCCAGTTTTGTATGGTGCTAATGTCAATCCACATCAAAGTCCACAGGAATTCTACACATGTGAATCCAAGTTTAAGCAAGGGGGGAAAAAAAAAGAAAAGAAAAAGGCTCAGATTTTTATTACGTGAATTTTATTGGAACATTCCCTTCATGTTCCTACATACAGGAGAGCGTCTGGATTCAGTTACAGCTGCATTTACTCCCACACATCTGCTCCCTTATTGTTATAGTTACCTTTTCTCAGGGGATTTAAGAAACTAGCCCCCCAGAAAAAAGCCCTTCACCTTTAGGTCCATGATGATGAAGATCAAAAAGCTTCAGCATTCCTGCACTGTGACATGAATTATGCTTTGAAGCTGTTTAAAACTTGCTCTTCTAATTCAAATGCTGCTGTTCGACCACTGGGTTTCCAACACCGGTGTGCAGCAGGGCTGGTGCCCTTCCTCTCTGTGTAGGGGTACAGCTTTTGTTTATAACACATAACCTGTCTGTGAGTGGCATTTCACTGGAAGAGATGTAAGGCAAGGTATAGCCAATCTCCCCAGCAACAAACAGGGCTTTCAAGACCAGATCTTACCATGGTCTCACTGCAGAGACAAATCCTGTTCTGGCTGAGGGCAGGAGGAAAGTTCTGGTTTATTTCAGGGCTAACAAGGGTGGGCACTAAATACATATGTTGATGAACCTCCATGCCGGAAGGCAGACAAGAGTGCCAGAGCCGTCAGGAATGAAGCATTGCAGCAGCACACCTAAACATACACCTTGCCAGGGAGGGAGTTTGGGCAAAGGGAGTAGATAGGAGGAACCACTGAGCTCTTGAAGTGACTACAACTGAGATGGCTATGACTGACCTGAACAAAATAATCACAGTCCATTTTGGATTGCTCTCATTAGCTGGAGAAGGAAGCTAGTGTGTATCTGGGGTTGGAGCTTGACCTGATTCAAAGACAGATGCTGTCTGCATTTTCTATGCAGGAAAACATGAGGTAGGTTCCAGAAGCTGCCATTTTTCAGGGAGACAGTTTAAAGTGATTCAATTTTAAGTACAGATGGACATGATTTGGAAGAACCAAACTGACATATCAAGAAACGAGTGCATGGCAAGGATAAAGGTTAAGATAAGGGGAGGCATAGCTTATCTGAACTACCTCCTAATAACCTCACTAGTGAGCTGACATGACTGGGACCTGAAATGACATGGGCAGACAGTGGTGCAGGCTGCAAGGCTGCCCTTGCCCTGGCCAACGTGCTGACTGCCCTGGGAAGATGCTAGTTAGTCTCGACAGCAATGTGAGCATTATCCTCCCAACCATACAGTAGCAGTCCTATCTGAGACCTGTAAATAAGGAGAAACAGCATATTCCTCAGCTTGTAAATTAATTTAATTCCTGGAGTGCACTTACAGAGTAATGCCTGAGGCTTAAAGGCAAAATGGAGCTAGAGACAGCACATTAGTCTCTGGAGAGACATAACCAGCTGTTTCATGTCCTGATGGGGGTAGGGTGGAAAACAGTTGTATACAGTCTGCACCATTCACTTGAAATGAGAACATTTTCTCCTTACTTTCCCATACTATTTAAAAATCATATACCTGAATAAATATAGGAAATTAGCAACTCCACAGAGATGCATTAAGTCCAAATCCTGTGGTATACTTCTGAAATGATGAAGCAGAAACAGCTGCCTCCTCCTCCTATAGAGCATTCCCAAGAAATAATGATGCTTTTCCAATGAAGAAACAAATTAAAAGGGAAATTAAACTGCAGATTTAATTTCAATAGTAGTACACCCTGTAAATAAGCTAATCTCACCATCTAAATCAGGCATCAATACAGAATTAATTTAACCTCAGGAAAATTTTAAGCTTTGAGAAAAGGGTAGATGAATGTTCCCCTTTCAAATATGAATCTATAATCAACCCCCTCAAAAGCAAAGATAGTTAGGGGCTGATAGCTGGCAAATTTGTTTTAATAAATATGTAAAGGGTTTTCATCCCACTGAAGGGGCAAGGTTGGCCTCAAAGCTGAGATCCAAATGCTTCTAAATTTTATGGAAGTCTAAATTTATATTCAGATATTGTAACTAGCCCACATCTTTTTAACAAGCTATATCGAGAACCTGCATGCAGATACCTCATCATCTTGAGACATCTCAGATGCAAAGTTCTTCTCTATATCCCAAGACTCAGTTTCCAAGAGAAATCCCCTTCCAAAAGTTTATGGTAAGTGCTAGGAGTTTCTGTTTTGGCATCCTCATTTCTGCCTCCCGATGAGCAGTGGTTTGCACAGCACTGAGTCAGAATATCATGTCTCCAGTTCAGCTTGAATGAGGCAGGTAAGGCACAATGCAGCTGATCGCTTGGAGCACATAATTATAGCATCCATGAGCTGCTCAGAGGATGCTGGCACTGACAAAGTGGGAAAGGCTAAAAGCATCATATTAAAATGTCATAAAACATTCATTTTGCATGATTAGAGAAACCAGTAATTAGCATTTTTCTTTTAGAGCTTGACTTTTTATTCCAGCTACTCTAATCCAACTTCTTTCTATGGCAATTATTGCCAGGAAAGCAGAATTTGCCATTCTTTTCATGTCCACTTTAAAACCTGCTCTGCAATCTGTCAGCTACACAGGTCTCATATGCAATATTTGAAGATAAGTGAGGGTTTTCTTCCCCTTAGTCAAATTACATTCATAATAAGCTTCAATTGCTAAACACAGATTCAGGGGAATATGTCCATACTTTATTACATGAACATGTTTCTTCTCTGATAGTCTAGATTTATCTTGCCAAGGCTGTAGCTATGTGTAAAAGGAGTGACCCCAGGAGTGCATATGTCAAGCTGAATTAAGGAAAAGTAAAAAAAAACCAAAACAAAACCAAAAGCAGAGCCATATCTAAACTTCCTAAGAATAATAGGATGTTGATTAAATTGTTAGAAAGTTAAATAAACAAAAGATTTTTTTTTAACTGTCTTTTGAATGCCTCAGACTTGCTTGCCCTGGCTGTCTCTGAAGGTAAGGAGGACAAATAGCCCATTGCTAGACTGCATGCAGATTCAGGAGGCAGTGCTCTGCCAAAGCTTTCTGAGCAACATCGGGTAAGTCACTGAAGCCTGGGGCACTTTGACATCTCGTTTCCATCAGACTAATTGAGTTGTTGTAGGACTAAATAGAGGACAGAGCTGGAGAATTCTGCAGCAGAAGGGCAAGCTAATGTCTGCTTCAATGGGTGAGGCAAGCAGCCATGTTGCTCTAGCAAAGAGTCGGGCATGGGTGATAGACAGGCGTCTTGGAAAGCAAACGCCAGCACCACCCTGCTAGGAGCACGACTAGAAAACCTATGTTGGCAATCACTAAGAAACAAGCCACCGAAGGGCTCTTGCCATGTGCCATTGATGCTGATCAAGAGAAAAAGACAAAAGCCATTAGGTATCCCCAAATCTGGTGGCTGCTTTTGTCGATCAGAGGGTCATACGCTACTTGGTACAGACTGGGGTAACATTGCCATGTCCAGTGCCTCACTGCCTCTGAAGGTTTTTCATCTGGGTATCACTTTCACCTGGCTTTAGGAGAGCAATCCATGCTCGTGATTTGCAAAAGGTTTGCCACCTTTCACTTCCCTGAGGAGACAATGCAAACCCTAAAAGCTCTTAATCCAACAGAGAAAGATTTCCTTGGTACTTAAGCTAATTTTTTGCTTTTTCAATGGCCTTCTGCCCCTGCTGAGCTCTTGCCATCAGCCCTCATTACACTGGTTGTGTTTGCCAACAGTCAGTCACTCCGGCTGCCCATGGGCTGAACTGCCTCCATGCTGCTGGAAAGCCATGCAGCTGCATAAGCATGGCACCATACTCTACCCACTGTCTCCAGCTTCCCAGCAAGTGTGTTACCTTGGGGACAGCCTCACGCTCACCCATGTATATAGATTTTGACTGGAATTCTCTTGACCTTCAAACTGCGTTTGGTGGGTAAGTGGGGATTGTCTGCATTCCCCTAACATGACCCGTAGCTGCTTAGAAAAACAATAGGCATCTTTCCTCATACACCTCTTTCTTACACTCCCCCACTAACCTGCTTTTGTTCTTTCCCAAACCCCTGCAGAGCTATCAATCTCTTTCTGACAAAAAGTGTCAATTTTTCCACCTACAGCAAAGCCGTGCAGAAATGCAATAGCTTTTCTTGACTCATTAATAATTTCAGAGAAGTAACGCCATTTTCTCTCTATTGTATGATTTACAAGTTGGTTCTTCATTTCATATTAGATATCATGGGTAGACATTAAATAGCTAAACAGAGATACTCTTATTTCCCTAAACCAATGCTTTAGATATTTCAAGTTTCAATCATCTTTCTGGTGCCACATAAATTCCTGATAAAGACAGTAATTAATAAATGCTCTTCTTTGATATCATAGAATCATAGAACAGTTAGGGCTGGAAAGGACCTTAAGATCATCTAGTTCCAACCCCCCTGCCATGGGTAGGGACACCTCCCACTAAACCATGTCACCC
>JANHGB010045562.1:0-65127 GCA_026283785.1 Coracopsis vasa | reverse complement strand
TGGATATAAGGAGGAAGTTCTTTACTGTAAGGGTGGTGAGGCACTGGAATGGGCTGCCCAGGGAAGTTGTGAATGCTTCATCCCTGGCGGTGTTCAGGGCCAGGTTAGACAGAGCCTTGGGTGACATGGTTTAGTGTGAAGTGTCCCTGCCCATGGCAGGCGGGTTGGAACTAGATGATCTTAGGGTCCTTTCCAACCCTAACTATTCTATGATTCTATGACTACAACGAAGTATGACACAGACTGCTGTGTACAGAGGAGTTTAGACTCCATTGGTTATTTTTAAGGGAAAGAAGAGATGAGGCATCATTTCATATGCCATGGACCAGCAAAAAATGGTTCATTTTTATAAGTATTTACTGTAAGTTCATGTTAATGTCACCTGTTACTATTGGCAAGCCATGATGGGGAATGTTCTTATTTTTCCAGTATTTACAAACCATTTACACATCTCATCATTCAAAGCTTGTGCATTCTCTAGTCCTCATGCCAATCAGTGAAATTAGCACTGCCACCTCAGGCTAGTATCTTAGTGGGATTTAAATTGCCAGCTTGAAAGGACAAAGACCTGTTACTCTTGCCTGCTTACAAAGAATTACAGAAAGTATAATACAATAGTTCAATAAAAGACAAAATTGCAAGGCTGAAAAGGAACCACAAATACTTTCATTCTTATCATTGGCACTGCTTAATGTGCTGAATATATAGGTCTTTAGCAATTGATGAGTATTTGAACTTGCATAAAATGAGCAGGTGGTCTCCATTTCACCAGACAGATGTGAGCATCACATCTAATGAAGCTAAACAGAACCACTGTCAATAGAAGGCTGTAAGTTTAACACTTTTCATGATCATTACATCCCTTTTAATAAATCAACAGCTATACAGAAAATACATGGCTATCCCTAGGAAGCAGAACACTTTCTAACATTGATTGTGCAGATGGTAGAAAGGGCTGCACTTCTCAAGGCCAGTTGCTAATTATCCTATATCAAATATGAATAGGATGAGTGCTGGGCAAATAACTCAGCAGAATGTTGATACTGGGAACCTCGTCAAGAATTGGAAATCATTAAAAAATTAAACAAGGAGCTCTGACCTTTGAACTTCTTATCATTTCTGCCTTATGTCTTCATAGAAATGGGTTTATTCAAATCTATCTGCAAGTCCCTGCAATTTCACTGCTGATCATGTACAGAAGGGAGCTTTTCTGAGTGGGACAAAGCAACACACTGATAAGGCTGGGGTGCTTGGAAACTAATTTGCAATAAAAAGTATATCCATTTTATTCTAGCATCAGAAATTATATACAGATTTTTGGCATTAAAATGCTACCAATGAAGCCATGTAAATGCTGAGAAAGGGTCCTTATTACATGTAAGGGAGCATACAGGGTGAACGTTAACTCTGTTTAACAAAGACGGTATAATACTCCTGAGATTCTGTGTCTGTGGATTATGCCTATTTACTTTGATAGCTGTAGCAGAGATTTTATTTGTAATGTGTACTTCATGTTAGGAAGTCGAAAATAAACATAAAACACAGGACAGATGACAACATCAAATTACAACTTGAGTAACTGCAGTATAACTGCCTAAAACTTTCTTGTAATTTCAATTCCATAATGTACCCATTACTTTTTTCTTATTTGTATCCCTTACTTCTGCAAATATAAGCATCACTATATTTGTGAAAGAATTTATTCACCATATGTGTATTTGCCAGCTCTGAATAGCAAGTATATATATGTATATAATTATCACTATTGCTTGTCTATTACTGAACAGTAAACTGGCAAAAAAAATTTCAAGCAAAGAGCAGTACTGAAACATCCAAAAAAAGTAGAGACATGCTTGTGTTTAGTTATAATTTATGAAATAAAGACAAAAACTAGGAATTTGCTTGTTACAGAAAAATACAAACCAAAACAAAACCCCCACCCAAAACAAAACCCAAGCAAAAAGAAACATTCTCCTTAAGCAGCTTTGGTTAAATTTTAAAACTCGCCATCTCAGGTACTGATGTAATCTCTTTTGAAATATTCCTAACATGACAGCTGTAGTTTGCAGACTCTGTTCTGTAGAACAGGAAAAAAAACCCCACAAGGTAGAACCACTTCACTTTTAATGTGCACTGTCAAACCATAAAGATGAGAAACACTGCAGTCCTCTTGGCTTGTGGTGGAAGTTGGTAAAATGTTTGTAGATAGAAAAAAGATGAACAAATACTCAGCATCAGTCAATTCAGTGAAAATCAACATAACATATTTCCACTGAAGTGAAATTATTTTTTTTCCTCAAATAAATGGAGAAATCACTTTCCTCAAATAAATGGAGAATCATTTGCTGTTACATCCTGACTATGAAGCCATAGTTGTAAGAACAAATATCACTCCAGAACCAAATTTGCTTCAGCATTCACCTGGGAGAAGGGAATCCTGGCTTCCAGTTTCTGCATCCAATTAATATTTGGATTATCTCCATCCTAAATACCTTGTAGCCATGTGGATTCAATCGTCAAACACAGTCAGAAACTGAAGCCAGGACTTCCCCATTCCTCATGCGCTCTCAGCACCACTGTGCAATCGGATAAAATCAGGCACTTGCTAGATGGGTGCAATCAAGCCTGAAGGGCAGACTGGGATTGTTGATGTCTTCAACCCTTCTAGGAAAACAAGGAGAAAACCCCCAAAAAGCCTAACATTTTAGGCCAATGCATACAATAAACATTAAAGTCAAACCTGAACTATCGAATCCAGCATAGAGATAATTTACCCATGGGTCCTGTAGATTAGCACCACTCTGACATGCCAGGGTTGAAGACAGGCTATCAAACACTGCAGATGAATTTGCTGCATAAGGACTATCTCCCCTTACTTTCTGATGAGCTTTTCTCAAAATGTGACTGCCCCAGCCAGGTGAATGCAGAGCAGAAGGAATCACACACACCACTCAAGCACAGACAGAGGAGGATTTTAAATGGGCAGACAGAACAGCTAAGCACCCTGAGGAGCCTTTGTGCCTTGTCTTTAATCTTACATATTTTCCATTGAGATTAACTTGCTGCTTGCTTAATCCATGAAGGATTTTATTAACAAAAAAGAGAAAAAATAAAGTTAATAACCTGTCATCTCCTCACTGATGAGGAAATGGCTCTTCAGTGTGGTAGATATTTGGAGCCGTTTACAATGCAGGGATCGAAAATTGAAGAGGTGGTGTGCTAGACAAGTATTGCCTACAAGCACCTCATTCAAGTGCATGAGGAATTGTCTCTCTTCATACATTCTGTTTAGAAAGTGTAATGGTCTGAACTGCTTTGTTCTCCACATATATTAAAAGCAGATTCATCACTGAGTTAAAGAAAATAACCAAGTACTGTCTCTACAGACTTTTAAATAACAGTTCCTCCCCTTTTACTCTTGGCCTTGTTACAGATGAATAACAGAATATTGGATGCTTGCTACAGATCCTTGGGTTGTTCCACTGGAGAGAAAATTTGAGCTCTTTTAAAGAAGACTGTAAGAGTTCCAGCAGAAAATATACCACTACTGAAGTTTCATTTTAATATCTGGATAAGTCTGCAGATCTGCCAGGTTTTGTTTTCATTTTTGCACTGGAACTGTGAAAGTTTCTCATTTATACTTTGTAAGAAGCAATAAATAATCCTGTGTCTGATCAAGTGTGTTAATTTCAAATCTGAGGCTTGAAACAGTTGATTATGCTGTGAGGGAAACATCATTCTGGGGGAAAAAAAAAAAAAAAAATAAATTCAGAAATGTTTAGCCCTATGTAAAAGTAGCATTCAATTGTAAATGACAAGAGGGGTCACAGTGCTACCAGAAGCTTCATACTCTAGATGACTTGTTTTAGTGACACTTAAATGCAGAATATCTATGAGATTTTCCTCCTGGCCAAAGCTTGGTGCTCATCTTAAACAAATGTATTTAATACTCTTCTTTCAGGCCAGTTATGGATTGAATCATTCATTAACTCTGGAAGCCTTCTTCAGGTTTGCTGAAAAAATTACTCTTTTAGATTTCTAATGATTTCTAATTAGATTACTAATGACTATAATATTGGGTTACTACCACTTTATTTACAGGAGATATTTTTTTCCTAGCATACACAGTATTTTGAGTGCTCCGTCAGGAGTTTTCAATAGTAGCAAGTGCCAAGTTCAGAACTCAAGAGTTCTTAAAAACTCGAATTAAAACCAGCTCAATACTCCCACTCCCCCAAAAACAGGAGAAACATTTTTCTCAGGATCACTCACTGGACAATACATTCCCACTTGCAACCAAAAGTTTTGGTACGAAACAAATAGTTTCATTAAATGGAACTGGAATACCGCATGAAACTGCAATACAGCACTAGTCTGGGAAAGCACAGCAGCAGAGTGTAAAATCAGCTAAAAAGTAAAATACACCCCCTAACAGGGCCTAGAACACCTGACTGTGGTAGTGCCCCATGCACTTTGGGACAGGCTACTTTCCAGCCTGCAGGAGAAAGCACTGCTGCACTTCCTTGTCATCTGTGCTGCCTGCTCAGCTGTCTCCTGCTGGGTGATGTCTTTAGAAGTGTCATCCCTGTGTGGGAGCAACATAGCCTCAGCACTTCTATAGGTACAATACGGGATTTTCATGGTGCTGTGTAGGTGTCTCCTGAGGTGTCCACAGAGGTGTAGTCCCTGCTGCAGTTGCAAAATAAGTCCAGGTGCTCATCCAACCTGTTGGTGCTGGAGAAGCAGAGATCTCAGGACAGCTCATTTAGATTCTGAAGTTTTCTGCAAACTTCTCACTACCTCCTACCATGCTGCAAAGTCTCTCTTTTCATCCCTGTCCTTGTTCTTTGGAAGAGGCTTAATGGAATAGTCCAATCTCCTGAAGATACATTTCTGTAATTAGGCAAAGATTCTGAACTCTTGTTTACGTCCTTAGTACATCCTCTGGGCCATGCCTAGGCAAGTTGGTGTCAAGCATACGTTTCCTTTTTACTCAGAAAAGTAACATACCAAATGCCCAATAGGCAAAATTCAAATGGGTGTTTGCACTGCCACAGAGCTTGTTATTTGTTTTGTTTGTTCTTTCTCTTCTTGCAGTTGATCAATATATGAACAGATTTTCAGCTGTCATCTATACTAAGCCAACTACCTCAAATAACCATTGCAGTTAAACTTACATTTTTCTCTGAAGTTGATTTAGGTTGCATTATAACCATTTTGGATATACTCCTTACAAATTTACACTGATCTTTCATATGTATTTATCACTTCATTTTGTACATGTAGATACCGCTCAGGAGTTCCTTCTTGGTGACTTCTCATTTTGTGTTATTTTCTTAAGAAAATGTAACTCCAAGCATATTTGTATTAAGAAACTCAAGAATAATGTGATCAGTAAAAAAGTATAATGAAGGTGAAAGAACACAACTTCTAGTCATTCAGTAGTGTATTAGTTTGAGAACACTGATTTAATAAAACATGAAAAATAAAATAGATATTGTTCAGTTCTTGATATTTATTTTAATTCCAAATTATGATATTGTCCATGTGTCAGTCTTCTACCTAAGCTGCTTACAGAAAATACTCAAAACATGTTAGGAATATATATGGGGTTTTTAACATTTAACAAAGGATATTAAAAGTCTTCTCTGGCTTCATATTTTATGAATATATGCTTTAAGAGATGCTTGTAGTTTTCAGAGCTAGATCACAGATACCCATAATAAAATGCACTAAAAACATTCTCTGATTCCTTAGTTCTGCCTTGGAACCAGACTGAGGGCTAAATATTGCAGGCTGTGCAATATCAATACCAAGGTTTTTGAGAGAGGTAGAACATAATTTCTACAACTCTCCTCATATGGGTAACAATGAAATACCAGAAAGTTTGGCATAAAGCTGATCTTTTACTTTACTAAATAAAGTCAGATCACATTTCCTACAACAAGAGGTTGACAAGGACAAAAGAAGAACTGAAGATTTTTAAAGTTCCAAAGACTGTGAATCCTTGTTTCTTGGAGGTGGCTTGATTTCTGTTGTCCCTTTCCTCCCCACAGATTTTTTGATAGCTCAGAAAAGAATGAGGTCTCCAAATACAGGCCAGCACATCTGTGGTCCAGATAAGGAAAGTGATAAACAGTCCATGATAAATGATATCTCAGGGAAGGATACCAGATATCTTGATGAGTACTAAAGAATTTCCATTTGGAGAACAAATGCTATCAGAAAAAAAGGAAGATATGATAAAATAAAAAACATTCCAGGGACATGAGCAAAAGGGGAAGATGAGGAAATGCAACAGTAGTCTTTGAAACTGCACTGAAAGTGATTCTTTCCATGTTAATATTTTTCAACCAGAGTGTCTGTAGTTTTTATTGAAACATTTGCTGTCTGCATTGGACTCTAAAAATATTCAAGTTAAAACGGATCACAAGTGTTTTCTTCCATTGGAATTTTTATATTCTGTGGATTAAATTGAATACAACTTTACAAGAACTATTAGAAGTGCTTTCCTCCTTTCAAAAAGAATCTTCCCCTCACTTTTTTTCTTTCTTCCCCAACAGCGGTAATTGCCAGTGAAAAGGAAAATAGTTTCAGAACAACAAAGTTTCCATCATATGAACAGTTAATTCAGAATTTGATCGCACTTTACTGTCCTCACTAAGCATAATTCCCATTTAGAAAAGCCTTAACCCTAGAGTTATAGTAGAAGCAGCAGTGCTTACTTTTGTATTTTTCTTCCTTAATCCAAGATAAATCTCTATAATTAGAATTGACTGCTTTTTAAAGGAACAGAAATGGCAAGTGGCTCTATCTTAAATTAAGAGATCTATTACCTTTGGTGTTCTAATTCTTCTCAGCAATGTGTTGTCTCAGGAGGCACTTTCTCATCCTTATGAAAACTAACTTACTGTAAGTGTAGAGGGAAAAACACATCATTGGAGTTATGTACTAAGTGACTGCATAAGGAAGATATATGCAAGTTTAGAGCAATGGAAAATAATCATCAAGTATGTCATGTATGAACATTTTATTAAAAAATTTCTGTAGTATAAGATACTCATCAAATAAGACATTTTTATTGAAGGCTACATTTTCATTCCCTCATGCAAATGGGATACTGGAAAGTAAAAAGTAGAGACTCACCATTTCTGCTTTCATGAGTTGAAGGTCTAAAAGCTTCATGGCACTTCTGGTACACCACAGCTTTGTATAGCCATATCCTAGAAACCCTCATGGCCAGCAGTACAAAGTGGTATGCCTTGCCAGGTTATCAAGGCATGTATTTGCAGCTAAATGTTCATTCTTCTTGCTTCAAGGACTTTCTTTTTTTTCCTGTGTCCTATAAGCTTCTCTTTTTAACTTCATTGTGTTTGTGCCCCATTCTGCCCTACTTTTTACATGGCCGTGGCTTTAAATCTGGACCTTAATGATCCTCTGATTTTGTATGCTTATCAGTCTTTCTCTTCCTAGTGTAGACTAGCAGCAGATGTCCTAAGGTCTGTCAGATAATTTGAGATTTTTCAAGACCTGTTGTACCTCGGAATTACTGAACACTGGCAACATGTACAACAGTAACAATGCTGCAAGCTATCTGTTGGCTGATGCTGTGATTATAAATTCATTTATATAACAGTAACCGATACCATTTATCTTAACTACTCACAACATTCGGTGGATGGTATGTACCTTATATTAAAAAGATCTGGATCCAAACTAACCCAGATTTCTTTCCCAGGATTAAGAAAAAAATAAAATAAAATAGTACCTAACCAAATGAAACATTACCCAAATGCAAAAATTATTTTCTCACTGATCCCTCCTCCAAATGCTTAGTGCTACTCATTCTGACAATTACTTCATCTAGGTAATGTAATGCATTCTATATTTCAATGGTTTTCAGACCTTTAAAATTAGGCTGTACAACCACACACTATCATCCGCTGGCGGGATTTTAGAAGTCATCAACAGGCCAGATAGCTTATGGCTGCTGAACACAAAGTATTTTGACTCTCCTGGCTAATTCCACTTATTTCAGCAGAGCTGTGCCAACAGTGAATCTGAGCCCTCTATCTAAATTTAATCTGTTCATTACCTCCCAAGACTATTGCAAATAAATAGGCAATCAAGTAGCTAGAAGGACAGAAAAGAGGGATATGATGTATAATAGGTAACCTTAAGAAGACAATCAGAGCACTGATTCCTTTCCTTTCAAACAGAAGACAATAACAGTTCAAACTAATCACAATCCAAATTTTCTTTCCTACATTTAATTGATTCTCTGGAGACTTCATTCAGCTCACTCTAAATCAGTCCCTTGGTAATTGACTTCACCAATAACTGGATCAACCTGCAGGTAAGAGCTGGAACGGGATCTGCAGAGCATAAAGCCTCTGCTTTATACAGCAGTGAAAGCTGCTCCAATACATACACAGTGTAAGCAATTGTTGAGAAAGGCTTCAGGTGCCCTGACAGTGTATTTTACCTTGAACTGGGAAAACAAGCTCAATGTTTACCCAGCACTTGGCTTCTTCACTGCTGCTACATTGAGAGTGACACTTGTGAAATGGATATCTTTCCCCAGGGAATGAAGTCGAGAACAATTCAGTTTACAAACTCTAGGCTAAAAAGGACTTTTCAGATAATGCTTCCAGTGGGGACTGACTGGGATGTCTCCTTAGCTGCAGTATACAACTCAGCTCTACACTCCTGTGGACCTCTGCCACCTATCTGATACTTTCTAGTCATTACCAAACAAAATTCTATCTATTTAGAAAAGTTCAGTAGACATCGCTATTTAAAAGACCTTTCAAAGATGTAGCGGAATGTGTCTATGGGTCAAAGGAGAATCTTATCTCACTATGGTTTCTAAATCTGTGAGTTTTTCTGAGGAATGGAGTGTTGAAATCTGATTGCTGAGGCTGTGCAACAAGAATGAAAGCTAAAGAGAAAGATTAAAGATGTTTAAAGTTCAGATATATCTTTACTATCTTTCTGAGCACATTGACATAGGGATTAAATACAGTTTCCCAGAAAAGTGAAAAAATAATTTTAATAGAGTCTAGTCAGAATTAGGTGATGTAAGGCTTGTTATCCTCACACCTAAAACAAGAATATTCTATCATGAAACAGAATAGCCCTTGAAGTAGGATATTCAATAATAACATTCTTAAAAGTGGCTGGGTTTTTTTTATCAGACTTCAGAATTTTATTTTTTTTTATTTTACTCTTCAGGGAAATGTACCAAGTTTTGGTGTCCTTGTGCTGCTGTCTCTATCTTCCAACTGTTCTCCTTTAGAAACTGTACTTTTCTTCTTCTGTCCTCACACTAAATACCTACAATGCCATACAAAGCTCTTCCGTCTTGCAACAGCAGTAGAGATCAATAATCTAATGTGGAGCATAAGCTTCCATTTTACTAGACCATCGTGGCCAAACCATTTTGTCTTTGGGAGCTCATGTACATGACTCTAGCATATGGCTAATGACCAACATATGACTAAAGGTCACTGGAAGGAAACTGTAACTCTTCTCTGCTGCAGCCACTTTAGAAACCTGCAGCATAAATTTCAGTAAGTAACCCAGACTTGAGGGGCAGGCCTAAGAAGAACAAACTCAGAATGGTCCAGGTCTACACAGCTTTTCCCTTAAGCTAATAAGATTTTTCTTCATAAGCCTATTAGATACCTTAATATGGATATTTGAGTCTTTGAACAGTTCTATTTTCTGTCTGATGATTCATAACTGAATTAATTCCGAGCTTTTCCCAGGGTTGTTTTTAACGGTTGAATACTTCGTAAGAAAAGGTGTGGGGTACAACTGAGGAGGAAACCGGTGAGTTGCAAAGAGGGAAGGCCATTTTAGCCTAAAATATATTTGCATTTCAGAAGATCAGAGTAAATCATGTGCACTTAACTGCCACTTGCTTTTTTAATTTAATTAATGCTAGAAAGACACTTTAAACCATAGTGCTCTAAAGGTGCTTGGAAGGAAAAAAATTGTCCCACAAGTGTCGGATGTGAAGAGTCCCTGGGTGACACTCAGAGTAATGCACTTTTTGAGCACTTCAACTCACTAGTGTCTTTCAGCGCTTAATCAACATAATTTGACACAATTATAGATATAAACACTTTATAAGCACTTAGTACTAGGAGTGTCAAAAAAGTGCTGATCTCCACCAGTTTATAGTGAAAACAAAAAGCTCTAGCACAGGACTCAAGCAAGTGTTTAGGACTGTTCCACACTATTAATAACATTCAAAGAAGCACCAAAAAAAAAAAAAAAAAGAGAAAAAGAGAAAAGTGTTTCCAAAGTGTTCTCTGGATAGATTCTTTAAAGACTTTACCCATCCACATAGCAGGCTACCTAAACCAATTAGAATTGTATGAAATAGACACTCAGAGTTATTCAATTCAGCTGCCCATTAACTAGCTGAGATGACTGGGTAAGCAAGTCAGCAGTATTTGAAAGAAAAGAGGAGAAACAAAAATGGTGCCATTCAGAACAATTATCATCTTATCTATCATATTTGCATGTTAGATCTTCCAAAAGAGGATTGGGAATATGTAGCTTGGGATGTAGCACAGGCCCTCATAAACATAGTGTTTAAGGTAAGACTGAGTGCAGGTATGCCATGGGAGACTGTACCTTAAGAGGGTTTTTTTCTGTTTATTCTCCTAACTTAGTTGAAAAAATATTCTGGGGAAAAAAAAGCCCACATGAAATGCAGTTTATTTCCTTGCTACAGATAGTGAGTTCTCCACTTGCTTAATGCACATGAGAGTGCTTCTTTTGAAAAGAATGTTGTTTTCCCAGGACACTGAGGGCAGGTTCTAAAAGGCAGAGTTTGGCCAGCAGTGAACCCTCATCAAATGCCTGCCACATACATTCTGTTTCCTATCTGAGCAACAGATCCAGGTTTTGTGCTAAAAGTTCGTTCTGTTCAGTGGGGAAAAGAGCAACAGCACAAAGCTTAGGTTGCCTCACAGGACACTGTAATATCACCTCTCCCTCTCTTTTGTAGAAACTGGTTTCAATTATTAACTTTTTAATTAATAACTTTTGCTCAGTCCATCATTTCAAATCAGAGTGAGGATTATGTTTTATATGGTAAAAAGATGTGTGTCTAAAGATTTATTTGAAATAAAAGCATAAAAACACAGCAAGCCTTTTTTCTCTTTTCCCTTCTCTTCATATTTGTAATTCAGCATGCATTTACTCAAGTCACAAGCTGTGTTTTGCAATGTGAGTGAGGCACATAAACTCTGATATATATTATCTCTTTGTATATGAATTAGGTCAGCTAAATTTATGAACATATCACCTGACAGTTACATTAATCATCTTAACACTTTGTGATCTTTTTGCCAGTAAAGTGGAATGATAATTTGATCATATTCAAGATCAGTTACCACATTAAGGCAGTATCTATGTAAACTAAATAAACAAAATGTAAAAGGAGACATTTTCAAAGTCATAACTTACTTTCACTAGGGTTAGCACCTAACTGCTTTTGAAAATAACCCATTAGAAATTGTTCCTATTTACCTTGTTAAATGTTGGAAGTGTGTTCTTGCATGGTCCATCCATTTTGATACAGGATATGTCTGATGCGCCTTGAAAAAATCTCCACTGTGTGCAATTGCTGAAACATCACTTGTCGAAACCGGACCAGAACATCTCTTCTTTTAGTTTTGGAATGAGGCAGGGAGTGGTGTATAACTGAGGATCCTAAAAAAAATGGAACAAAATAGCTCTAAAAAAAAGCACCAAAAGAATAAAAGAAAAATTGGAGGCAGCAGGAATTACAGGATCATCCCAAAAATCAAACCAATTTTTTAGGCACCTACAAGCAGGGACTGCAAAAACTGTGGCCTTCCTTTTTGTGTCTGAAATTTGCCATCTACCAATTTAAGGCACTCTTGCAGCAAAGCGCTTAAGCACTGCTCAAATCCTCTTGAAGTCAGAGGGATTTAAGTAAGTGAATAAAATTATGTGCATACTGAAGTACTTGGCTGTGCTGGGTTGTATTGTTGAATTTGGCCATGGACAATTTTAAGATTACTCCAAGACTGAAACTGCTATCTGCAATTTCCTTGACAAAAGAAGATGTATTCTGCGTTTCCTCCTTTAATACATTTGAGATAAATAGGAGAACAGAAACAGCTAAAATTGGTTATTTTACAGGAGTAGAGAGGAGGAAGAGATATCCTCCAAGAGAAAAAATGCAAGCTGTTTTTTATTTCCTTCCTGGATAAATATAGTATGTTTCAGGTTCTTGATCCATCTTTTCTAACACCAGTGTCTTCACAGTCAAGAGTTCTGTCTCTCTACCAAGTTGCACATTATGTTTCTCAAGCTTTTGGGTGTTGCTGTGAAAAATGCTAACGGTTAGAGATTTTCTTTTTCTTAACCCTTCTCCCCTGAATTCAACTGCAGTTGAGGAAAAGTCTATAACTGTGATTGAAAAAGCTCCAGCCTTACTACTACCTAACCACTGAGGTATTTCTTTGTTTAACTTAGCCTAATTCCTCTAGGATCTAAGAGTCTTTTTCAGAGCATGTTCAAAACTATTCCAGTTTTAGCAGTTCATTTAGTTTGTCTTAAGCTTGATAGGAATCCAAAAATTATGCACAAGATTCCTTAAATTCTGAAGGGTGCAATCCAGGGGGTGTGCGGTGGGGGTGGAAAATATACATAATGTACAAGCAGAATTTACTCTCAATGAAAGTATGGCTAAATATCCTTTCATAATTACTGCAAGAAAAGGATCGTGTAATAGCCAAGTAGGGAGAGCACTCACTGCAAATAGAAAATGTGTTAAATTCCTTCTTCATCCTGAGAGGGTTTACATGTATATCTCACAGTAAAAAACCTCACACTTAGCTATGAGGTTTCTTCTCTACAGGGTACATTTGCAAAGAAAACCACTAATGTTCCTTATTTCAAAGAACAGTTCTAGGTGTATAACTTGGGTAGATTTGGGACTGCATACCCCAAGCAGGCAGAGCTTGACTGTAAAAGTCTAGGGCAACTTAGCCTTAAACAGAGGAGGAAAGCAGATTTCTTGAAACATCTTGCCACATAGCCTCATATGCCTCTACTTACCACACAGGTGTTTAGATAACTTTTCTTAGGGCATAATTCCACCCCATGTTCTTGTCAGGAAATGTAGAAGAGATTGTATGTCCAGAGATTAGACACCTAAAACTTAGTTCCTGAGCAAAACCACTTTTGGATGGTTATGGTTTATACTTACCTATTAGAACACAGATTTAGTCCTCCTCATGCAACAAAAGGTTTCAGCTCAGCAGCTGATGTGACTGTAACTTTTTTTCTTATTAGAAAGAAATGATAGAAACAGGTGGTTTGGATTTTTTTTGTGGTTTTTTGTTGTTGTTGTTTGTTTGTTTCTTTTTTAAACTAAAGTAATGTAAAAAGTTACTGTTTTTTATACTATTTTATTCACCTAATTCCAATAGCAAAAATTATCTCTTCCATGTCTGGTTAATTAATTAAAACTCTGTGGTGGAACAGTCGATCTAGATGACAACTATCTGTCAGTCCTCAGCTGCCACTATTTCATCAAAACACTCTGGCACTGTGGACTATGCCGGTTATATGACAAATAGAGACCATTTAAACATGGACCTTATGTATAGCACAATGCCAGATTTCTTAATAAAAGCAGTCCTGGAACAATCAACCTCATCCCCTTGATAATTTTCAAATGCTGAATTCATCTAACATATATTATAAATCACTTTCTTCCCCAGACAATAGGCATTTGGGATCCTCTGGCATTCCAAGGCCCTTTACTCACAAAAGGTCTAATTTTATTCCACTCATAGATTGTTCTTTTTTTCCTCTCTCCTTGCAGCTTTAGTCATAAAATAACCTTTTACTTGAAAGAAATGCATTAATTGAATACATAAATACCATTAATGAGTAGGAGGGGATGTGGAAATGACAATATACTAAGAAGACAATTATAACAGTTAAAATTGCAGATACATAAAGACACTGATGGAATGATTATTACTGTGCTGAACTATGTATATATACACACCCTTATGATGGAAATGATATAATATTACTTAGTTGGTTGGACTATGTATCCTATGACTGTGTTTGTGTTAATCAATGAAAGGGTTATAGTTTGGCATGGATACGACAACAGAACACAGCACTCCAGTGGAAAATGTAAAGCAACACAATCAGTCCCACTTAAAACATCAGGCAGTTATTACATTTTGGGAAGCAAACACATTTGTTCAGCATCTACCTTAATATTTTGCATGTGATTAGCTTAGCTCTGTCACACTGTGTAAGCATGCCAATAACATAGTGCTGAAGCGATATCAGCATAAATGAAGCTTTTGTTTTGATTTGATTTGGGGTTTTTTCTCAAGGGCAGTAAGAAGCATCCAGTAAATTGTGCTATATCCAGGCCTGTAGCCTGAACTGCAATCTCAGGTACTTATGGAAATCAGGCACAGCTGGAGTTGATTCTCATTTACCTTCTCTGTGCAGCTGGACTTAATTCACAATTACCTTCTCTATGTCTTTGTCCAAAAAGAATATACTCAACGTTTGTTGATTATTTTTTTCTAAGACATTACCATACTCAGTTTTTTCTTATCATTAGGAGGTTTTGATGATGGTCTTAACACGCATAACTTATTTAAATAGGCTGAGTTATGTTCAAACCTTCAGTTACTTCCATGGTCTGCTTCATTTATTACCTGCCACAGGTACATTCTTGTACTTCTAACCCAACCTTTTCTTAGGTACTGACTGGCCAGTATGTACAAACAGCTACTTACAGCTGCTGAATAGAAGGCAAGAAAATCCTATCTTCCCTTCCCTTAAGCCTGTCATGTGTTGTTATTAAAACTCGATGCTTCCCTCTTGCCAAAGAGGAAACACAAATTGCAATAACATAAACTTAAAAATGCTCTGCTGTGCAGATTTTTTCTCTCTCCTCAAATCACTCTTATCAATCTACTTGTTTCTTCTTTATTCTCTTCCACCCCACAACCCTACTGCTTATAATGAAAAGAGTCTGCAGGCACACCGATCAGAGCGGCTGAAGCCAATCTGAGGGAAACAGATTTGTCAGAAGCACCACAGAGCTCAGTGACAGAAGCACAGCGATGGGTGTCAGATATAGCTGCTGCAAATCTCATAGAAACATGATGGTTGGCTCCTACTCTGGAGCAGATTTCTGATTGAAATGGATGGGGAAAAAGCTATGCAGGCAATCACAATCAGTTCATATGATGCTGTAGAGTGTGCCACATTCCCTCATGCTGGTAGGTGAGAGGTTGAGACCTTCTGGACACCACCCAGAAAACCTGTGGTTTTATACAAAATAGGAGGTTATTTTTTGTTGTCTTAAAAGATTACATAATTTATTAAATTAATTATTGTATTGATCAAACTTATTAATTATCAAATTCACATGTCATCTTTAAACTTGCAGTAATTTTCTTCAATTAAAATATTCTCTCATAGCTATTTTATGAAAACGGGTATGTAGTACATAGTATCACTGTGCAGCAAGTATATCAGAGTAAGAACTAAAAATTAAGCAGTCTTAAGTGGCATGAAAATCCACTGGACTGTGTTAACAACGACTCTCTAGATAGGTGAGACACGATTTTAAGAGATGATATCAAGGTCTGAACATTGTCCATAGTGATTTTAAATATTAATGAAGCATCACTGTGTAGCTTTGCATATCCAAAGATGAATTCCAGTTTAGTTTTATGTAGCTGAATAATTAATCTTTATTACCTTATAATCAAGGTTCTGAGTTTTTTAACATTTACATGATTGATTCATGCACACAGGATCATTTTGCAGGTCATTCCTTTGTTTTTAACAGTTTGCTCTTCCATTATGAAGAACTGCCTATCTAACCATCCCTCATAGCATTGGAATTTAGCTTTTTTGACTTGGATTAGATCATATTTTCAATATTGAAAAATTAACTGGTGACTGGATTTTTGGTGACAAGTCTTTTGCTATTCTTTCACTTCTTTTTTTCAGATAAGAATAACAATTATCATTTGTCTAGGTGATTACTTACTTTCTCAGTACACATAGGGCCATAGCTATTTTCCAGGCAAGCAACACAAAACCTCATTAATAGAAAAAAAACAAAGGCAAATATATTTCTAACCAAAGACTTTATATCCTTAACTGTTCTATATTTAAGGCCCAGTACATTGAAGGTATTAGGAATGGACATCTGCCTCTAGAACTGTATTCCCAATTACCACCTGCCAGAAAGGTTTTCCATTGAGCTTTTGCAGTGTTTTTGCAGCCTATGTATACAGGCCACAAGGGAGCAAGATATAATGCAGAAAGGCACTGGCATGTACAATACCTCTCAGAAGAGTTTTGATTTAAGGCATGCCTGCATAGTAAGATCAACAAAAAAGGACAAGTCAACTCATTAGCAAAGTATCATCTAAAGTTACAAGACAATAATCCTTGTGAGCACTGATTTTTACCTAAATAATGGAAAAATATCCCTCATCTACTCCACAGCACTTACGTGAAGCATGAAGGACATCAAACCCACAAGAGGATCAGCAGCAATGTTACATGTTGTCAAAGAACTTGGAGATTTCCACTCAGAGAGTTATTTTCTTGTAAATCTTTCAAGATAACGTATGAAGCTCTGGAGATCTTTCTGGTATTGTGAACTGGTCCTTTATCTTCAAGCAAAACAACTGTAATAGTACAATCCTTAACATCTTGAAGTCTGCAAAGAGTTCACAATGACCACTTCAAAAAGTATTTTCTAGAAAACATATTCCTTGTAAAATTGCAAAAGCTTAGGGTAGTTTATTAAAGTAACCATGGAATTTACTAGAATAATCAGAGAATTCTAGTAATGTAACTGACTGCTTCGTCTGTACTAAAAAAAAAATCTTTTAAACACTAAAGCAAATGAAATGAAGAACCAATATTTTAGCTCACAAAAATCATTCATTCTCCAGTTATGTAAATAAATGTCCTAAACAGTGGAAAAGCTCCTACCATCTAAGCTCTACTAAATCTGAAAAAATTCCAATACATTATCTAGGTGACTTTGAAATACACCTCACATACATTTGGATCAAGAAGAATTTAATCAAGTATTTGATCTGCTATTTATTTTTATCTAAACTAATAATTGTATGATGACTATCATTCCCAGTGCATTAAGTAACACACATAAAGCTAAGGTAAAAGGATATAGTTTCATACTGAGTGACATGAGTAACTAACTGTTATAGTGGATGAAGACAAAAGCGAATCCTTTGGTTTTATGGGCAAGACATTGTGAAAGAATCAGAACAAACTCCATAATGCTAGGCAGAGCTTCAAACTTTGGACTTGAGGCTTATAGGCATTTCAAATCAGTTCTGTACCTTTCTGTGTTCTTCCCTTTAGCTTGAGGAAATACAGTCAAAACTGCACATACAGCTGAGAAAATATAGTCTAAACATAATTGTGAACCTGCAAGGTATTAAAGAGTTAATGTGGATCAAAGTATATGAAAAATCTCTCAGTTTGTATCCATTTATCCCCCACAGCATGAATTCTGACCTGTTGCTTCACTTTCCAAGTTAGTTCATAGTATAGACTGTTAAAGGCCAACAAAAGTAAATCAAAAGAATGTTCCAGCTTACAAAGTATTCTGCAAAATGATTTTGAACAATGGCTAGTTCAATGAAGTGAGAAATAATTTTTGAATTAATTTTTAAAATCAGTGTAATCACTGGTTAATGCAACAACATTTTTCTTTAAGCAATTTGGATAAAAATTTCCTATTACATAAGAGACTCCCTTTTTGTAGCCCCTTTCAGACACATCAGTCAGAGTAACATCTTTATATTGTTTGCTGTCATTCATTCCAAACAGGTTCACTAACAGTTGCCAGGGAGGGATCAGGTCTAGCCTAGGGAAGTAGGGTGGAAGAAAAAAACCAAAACCAACCTACCAAGAGAGTCAAATTACAATTGCACTTAGTGCATGAACTTTGTTGGAAAGAGGTTTCACAGGCAGATTTACTTATAGAAGAAAATGGACATTTCTTTCAAATGACTGCATTACTGCATGAGCTCCAACAAATCCTACTGAAATAAACTGGGCAAACTCATCATTAAAAATCATATACAGTAAGAAGTAGGGCTCACCCGTTTCTTTCTTTTAAAAGTGTTTCCTTCTTTAAGCTTTGAACTTAGTCCCATTATATCAAACATACCCATTAAAAAGGAAATCAATCAACATATTCAAATTACTGACATTTACCCTACAAGGAAAAGAATCAGTATTGTAAACTTGGGTCATGAGCATATTTTTCTTGTATGTTACAAAGCTTTGGGTATCTTGTGATCACAGTTAAACAATAACTCTAGTATACAAGAAACAAAGCCTTGTTATATTATGAAAACATCAACACATATCAAACAATTGAATTAGACTTCATAGGTATAATAATTAATATGTGCAAAAAGGAGAACAAAAGATCAAAACAACAATTAAATGTCAGACTTTACAAGCATATCCTCACCTATGATACACAGACTTAAAAGCATGTAGGCAAGACTCACAGTAGGAACCACTCTTTGGTTTTATTAATTACTGGAATAGTTAAATAGCATTTACTGAAGAAAATATAGGATCATTTAATGGAAATGCAGAAGTTCATAACAACCTCCAAGGTGTAAAATAAGAAGTGATTTGATCTTGAACCAATTATAGCTGTTAAAAACATTCTTGGAAAACTTCCAAGATTAATTCCAAAAGATTAATTTTTTAAAGAACAAAAATACATTCTGAGTGATTTAAGCAAAAATGACTACACCATAAAATTTACAAAAGTACATAAAGTAATCTCAGATTAATTTTAAATTGGGAAAATATCTCAGATGTGAGTTGTGCAAATTAGAACACTGTGGCAAGTTCTAATTCACACAGCTCCTTAAACAGTAGAAAATGCAAGGCTGCTTTGTCTTGGCACAATTCTGGGGTAATATTTTCTAAATGTTTTCATTTGGAACTCTTTTCAAAAATATTAGGTACAAATATACATTTCTCTATAACATTATTAGGGTTTATAGAGCTGTGAATTAATTTCTTACATGCATGAAAGACTAATGGAATGATTTTAGGGCAGCCAGGTACAGAAGGATATACCCAAGACTCCTGCTGAATTCCTGTCAATGGACCTCCACAAGCTAAACCTTGGCTTCTTCAGTGAGGACGCATGCAGGTACATAGGCATCGAACATATCTATTGTACTAAGCTCAAGACCAGCTGGAATTCCAATTCACAAAACAAATGGCACCTTTCCAGTCTCTTAATTAGTTGTTATAAACCCTTAGTAGTTAGAAGATTCTTCATGTGAAGACCAAAAAATGATAATCCTACTTTATATAAATATCATTCTCATTCCAAAAAATACTAATTTAAACTCAGTTACAGTTCAGAAATAGAACTGTAAGGGACCTAGCCCCAAATTTACAGATATCAGAAATGTATTTCCATTGTATTAAAGGATATGAATGAAATTTGAGACAACAAACAACAGGACATAGAGTTAATTAAGAACTGAGCCGGAACAAAGCTCATGGCTTCAAAATCGGAAGCTAATGTGTTGCCAGCTGGAATGTATGGCCCCCCCATGGTAAGGCTGAAAATACATATTTGTAAACTGTGTTTCCCCATGTTTTCTCTGCTCTGGAGAAACCCAGAACTGTAAAAGATACAGAGCAATAAATTGCAATTAGAGCACAGTTGAAAAGAAGGCTTCCCTCTAATACCTCCCTCCTTTCCACAATGTAAGGCAAAAGGGTAAATGAGGTTAGAATAGTAAGTAAAGCCTTTCTCCTCCTCCTCCTTCTCCCCCACCCCCCCGAAGTAGTTCTTTCTTATGCAGATAATTTGTACATAAATTCTATCTGCTTCTGCATGGGTTCACAAAAAGTTTTTAATTTCTTAACCAAATTTGACAGAGGATGGAGCTGTTAAAGATCAAATTTTATGAAAATAGCCAGGCCAAGTAGTAAAGGAGCATCTATAAAAGATACAGCATGACCACAAATGACACCAGATGGAAGAAAGCCTTATAAAACATCAGTGAGCTACACTTTAGCTTAATCTTGTATTTTTGTAAACAGGAATGTCAAACAACTAGAAGACACAAATCCATAGAAAACTGCAGTTAATTTATCCTGGAGCTTATGGAACTATTTGTCATTTCATTGTAAGAACAGACTGACTAGCAGATTTTTAAAGTATCTAGGGAAAACGTGGTGGTCATTGTGGTTTACGCCTGTACTAGAGCACTGAGAAATCACAGCACATGCTACAGAGCTGCTCTAGCAGGCTGGGAATTCATGTTAGTGGATTAGCTGCCTTTTGAAAATGGTCTCCGGTCTTCTCTGACATTATATATTATTATAAAAATAGTCTGATATTTTTTTCCATGAGCAGAGAATCGAATAGCCATAAAATAACTGGTTACTGGCACATGAATCCCTTTGAATATATAACATTTATATTATTTAAGTAACTAGGGAACTGTTTTTCCACTTTCCTTTACAAACTCAGAAAGTTAAGAATCAGCTTTAGAAAAACTTCAGAGACAACATGGTGATTGATATTCATTTACATATAGAGACTTGGGCAAAGACATTAGGTGTGGCTTAGATTAATTTGAAACAGATGTATAACTCATGACTGAAGAATAGCTCTATCTCACAAATTTAATTAAATTATAAGATTCAGAGAAATCTGTCAACAAAGCCCAAACATTCTGTGTCTGAAGAACTACAACACTGTTGCACATATGCTAGCAGACTGCATGTTCATAAAATGGGATGCTACCAATATACCATGTTACATTCATGAATCCCTGAAAAAGGTCCTTCACTGTGTTGGGAAAGAGGAAGAGATCAAGGAAATCTACAAGTGCTAAATATACCCCTCCCTGCAAAGAGATGCTAATTCCACATTTATACACTTTCACCTTATTCCTCCCAAACTAGTAAACCACTAAAGAGAAAAGGAAGCAGCATTATAGTGAAAGCATGAAAACATGAAAAACAACCATTGTTTCTGCAATTTAGTTTCAGCATAATTGGTGGGATAGTATCAGCGAAAGATCTGCCAAGAAATTAGGTTTAATCAGTTTTTATAACAAATAAATAGGATTTTGAGAATTATACCAGAACTTAAAGTAGTAACAAATCACTCCAAATACATGTTACACTGTCTTTTGTGCTGTCTGGAAATAATATAAACTTTAATGAATGAAGAAATTGAATTTATTTCTAATTTGACAACTTCGTTATTCATTAAATTATCTGTTCCAAAACACTCTTTATTGAGAGGTCTAACAAGGAAAACCCACTGAAATTCATCCCTTTATTTAAATTAAAAACCTTTAATCCCTTTAGGTCAAGTCACTTGCATTTCTGGACTTAGTAACTGTTAGCTTATCCAAAATGCCAGCAAGGATTTATCAATTCTAATACTGAATTCCTTTGCCTATCTCTAAACCACTGCAGCTATCTGTTACAGAAATAATTAGAAATAATAGGATTCCTGTTTCTCTAGTCTATAACTATTTAGTAATTTAGAGATAAAACCAATTTGTATTAGATCCTTTTTATATCTCATTTTAATTGGTATTATACTGAATATTCTTATTCTTCATTGGGTAGCTCCACCAGCAGGATTCTAATATTAGCGTGTCTTTTGTACCTTTTAACTATCTGAAATGATTCCAGGAAGGGTAATAATAAGACTTCTTAGACATTTTTTCCATTTACTGGTCAGCTAACACTGTAAGACAAATATTTAATGTTATTAATAATTCTCAAGTCAGGAATTAAGAATTAAATAAAGGATACAAAAGATTGCTAAGTTTAAAACACCGTTTAATTTTGGTAGACATATGCAGATCAAAAACTGGAACAATGCCTGGGAGAAAACTGTTTAAACATGCTTGCATTTCACTCTAGTTCTGTTTAACCCTCAGGTTTTTTTCCTGATAAACATTTGCCCTAATGCCTGCTGTGCAAAGAACAATAAGAAAATCACCAAAGCTCCCCAAACCATGTTGGTGACTCTTCCTGAGTTATTATCATGCAGCTACCATAAGTAGCATGAAAGTATGATTTCTACCACTCCCGATAGAGATCCAGTGCACAGTATTCAGCGTGATGTCTCACAGGGAGAAATCAAGATCTGTAAGCTACATCAGTACCTATCTAAATTCAGTCTCCAACCTCCAAGCTTAGAAGAAAAAAAATACACAGTTAACGCAGGTAGTTCCATTTTCTGTAAAACTGTAGCTATATGGTCTCTTGTTACTTTGTTGATGAGCCCATTGACTTCTCTACTAATCGCAGCTGTCGAGGGGAAGATAAAAATCCTAATATGATCTGATAAAAGGTTGTCTAGTTGGGAAATCCTATTCCAAGAATGAAAATACTCAAATGTAGAGTATTATGCTAAAACATTATAACTTTATGTAGCACAATAAAATATATTAGCCTTTTTAATACATTAACAGTTTTCCTTCCTAGACAAAAACTTTAATCTTAGGGATGTCAAGACAGTTTTTGTAGGCTTTTGCAGCCATAAAAACAATTATTGTGAGCCAGGGGACTGCCTCAGGAGTACCTGGTGATTAAGTTTACTTCTTTTTTTTTTTTTTTCTTCTAATGTATTCTTGGTATTGTTAGCCTGAAAGGATTTTAGGTCTAACATTAGTTAAATTATAGCTAAACATTATTTGAACAGAACCCAGATTTTTTTGTGTGTGTATACATATAAATATATAAAAAGATAGACAACACGGTTGAAAGAATGATTCATTAATCTCTCCATTGTCTTCAGTACTTGCAAATCCTGATTTCCAGGGAAAAATACTGCCATGTTCAACAGTTATATAAATAAACACATAGTATTCTTAGAGAATACATGATAGCTGCTCTTCAGGCAATGTCAGAGGAACAACAGAGGGTGACTGTAAATACTAGTTTATAGCAATACCATATACACCTGTAGTTGTGGCAGACATTTGCTTTTGGCTCAGCATATAAAGCTTCCTTCAGTTTTCAGATGGCAAAACCTGCAGCAACATTTGCAATTAGTAAATATGATATAGATCAATTCAACATTTGATAAGGTAAAGGAAAAGATGTAAACAGCATATACACTTGAAAACTAAAGACTAAGTAAACAAATCAGAGTTCTTCTGTGGAGCTAGATTATATCAGTGACATTTTATCCAATTGTTTCTGTCTCCCTTGTTATTCTTTGCTGGAGATCTGAAGGTATAAAACTTCAAAAGTCTTATGGGGACAAAGCTCAGGGGGTGAGAGAGAGAAAAATAGCCTGGATAAAAGGTCACAAGTTGTGGAAAAGGGCATAAAGTAGAATCCAAACACAAGTACCATGCATGATAGATTCCTAGGCATATTTGCATTTAAATTATCACTGATAAAAAATTTTGATAATAAGTGCACACGTTTGCATAGGATCAGACAAACCAATAAATCAGTGTGAAAGTAAACACTAATGCCACAAGACTGTGAATTGTCACTGATAACAAAGTACTGAACACATAGACACACAGTACATGCCAAAGACTTTGCAGTTCTTTTGATTACAATTTTTTGAGGTTCAATTAATTTCAATTTTTGTGTAGTAGGAATCCAAGGGTAATTTTTAGCCTCTTTTAAAAACTTTGTTTTAAGTAACATTAGCCAGTGCAAGGTGCTGTGGTACATTGTATAGGACCTATATTTCAATTAAATTCACACAGCATATAGATACATGAAAATGTATAAATATATGTATAAAATTCTATTTTTATCATCATTAAAGTGTATCTGCTTCAATTAATTATGTTCAGAAAAAGCAAATAGTGTTTACATGCATTTTTTCATCAATATGAAATCCAAGAATTGCATATGAATTATTATTCAGTTGAAATAGTTTTCAAATTGATCTATTCATGTACTTAAAGAATATCCTGTGTTGTGTACAATGACTGTTTTTATAGTTTTGCATTAGTACCTCAGTATATATAAGCAACACTGTGAATACACATTAGAAAATTTAATTAAACTATTTAACTTGTAATCTATTAAACTTCAGCTAAAAGTTGTCAAATGCCAGGGAAGCCATTCCACAAATATAAGAACTCTTATATCACCATTAAGAAATTAAAACTGAAAAGAGTTATTGAGCACAGATTCATAGCCACATGAAATAATATTTTCCTAAGTCTAACACATAATCAGAAACTAGCCCATAAAAATCACACATACTTGTTAAGAGAAATAAATACCCATGACCTTAACAGAAGACAAACAACTTCATTTCATTAGTTACACTGTGTAAGGTCTTCATCTAGCAAAGATTTATACACGTATTTATGCACACAAACAACCTCATGGATAAATCTCACACATGCAGTTCAAGACAAATTAGCTGTTACAGGATTGGATCCTAAATAAGTGCTTGCTCAGATGATTGGGAAGCTGTTTGTGAAATTGATACTCAGCCATTCTCTATGTTGGCTAAGTTTTAATTGAGTAATCCAACTGAGTGAGTTTGAATTTGATTACTTTTGGACTTAATGCTACACAACATGGGAAAAATGGCAGCATTGCGCTGTTAGAGATGACAATTTTTGGTTGATAAATCTGAAGGTATAATCATGCTGCAACATTAATGAGAAGCCTGAAAAAAACTCAGGGGAAAAATATAAAGAAATGTTTCTTTAATTAAAAAATATGTTAAAATCTGTAGTCATTACTATCATCAAACTATTTTCATGCATTGATTGCGAGAATTAATGAAGCCAATATTGGAGGTATCACAATGTCTTAAAAGCCTATAAACATGGATCAAAAAATTTACTTTGTAAGGTTGTCATACAGAATGGAATTAATCTTATCTACTGAACTTTGTACCTGAGTAGTTTTGGTCTTGTAGGGGCCAAGAAAATTACCTAGCTCAGCTACAAAGAAACCAATTCTATAAAATGCTAACAATAATCCTTAAGACAACAATTACTTTTAAAAATGCATCCGTCCTGCTGTGCCATTACCAGCTGATGAGTAATGATGAGTATCAAATCAAAGTAAAGGGTTATATAAGAAAGATGGTGCATTTTAATGACAGGCAATATTAATTATGCCCTGCAAATGTACACTGCAGCTCAATGGTCACTGCAGAAAAGCTTATGAGTGGCAACTTATTCTGATTTTGTGATCCACGGATCAATTAAACTGTGTTTGCCCTCTTAAAGTCCATTAAAACATTCAAATGCATAGTTTTATCTCACAGAACTGTGTGAAGAATTTTATATTAGAAAATGTGTATGTTTGACAACTGAGTGTAAGGCTCCTCACTACAACATTGGGGCTGAAATTGAACGGCTGCTCCCATGGGTAACGTGGGTAACGACTTCCCGGCCCTTATATGACTGAAAAAGGGGCAGGACATCCTGGGCATGCAGGCCATGAGACAGCCTACAGCGTGTGGGGCATTTCTCACCTCATTTTGGAGATCCAGGTGCTTCTACTACTCCTGTTTATTATTTGCTTCATCATATTCATTTTATATTTTTCTCATTAAAACAGGTGCAATCAAGGAGAAAGTGCATCACATGACACATCAGTGATCAGCCACACACCCCACACAGCGCAGAACATACATAACCCACTGACTGTTTTCAAAATACCTAGTGAAATACTAGTGAAAATAAATACACACAAAAAAATCAACCCCCTTTGGCTGAATTCCTCACAGAAAACATGACCGCTGTCTTCCAGTATACATGTCACGAGTGAAGATGTTTCATTTGCTCTTCATTGTGTTGATGATGACTCACAGATAATCACACTATACTCCTCCACTGGCGAGAGTTACAAGATTCAGACCATATGGGAACAAATCAGTCTGGTTCACCTCCTCTTACAGAAGGTGTGTTTAATTTAATAAAATAAGAATTTAGGATTTGCCTTGAGTGGATAAAAAGGTGCTGGCCAACATTTGCAAAGTGTCTCCAGTCTAATCCAATGTAATTTCCATATTCTTAATGTTTGGAAATGACGTCTTCAAATCTGAATTAACCTAGGTTTAATTCATTAAGGTACTTCATACAAAACACATAAGTGTTTCTAAGCAGCAGTAAGAAGATGGACAGCCCAGTCAATTCAGTAGGCCAGTTTCCATTTAAGTCATTTGGGACTAACAAGCCTTCACTAGGTAAAAGAATGATGAAGACAACCTAAAGCCTTGGTGTGGAAGTCCTGAGATAAAGAGCTGATACAACAATCTATTTTGTCAATGTGATTTAAAATAAAAAGAAAAGAAACCTAAAACTTTAGCTTTTCCCAAAAGAAAAAGCACTTTAAGTTAATAGTCAAAGTGAAAAAGAAAATCCCATATGGAATGAATAATTTTCCTAACACATCTTTTTTAATTTGAAATAAGATTTGTGATAACCATGTTAATGCTGGGGATTTTAAGTGACAGAATGTTATTCCAACTCATTCTTTTAAAGTCTCCAAAAGAAAAAAAACCCAAAAGCTCTTTTGTTAGGCCTAGTTTAGGCCACCTTAAAGCTCCTTTCAATCAAAGTACAGCTTCTCATTAAGGGAAAAATGATTATTAACATCCTCATTTTGCTTCCTCTTGTGAATTATTTGCATTCAAAAATGTGCACGGCATTAGTTTCAGGGTAAATGCAAATATGACAGCGGGATTTCTCACCAAGCTTCTTTTTATTATTAGCTCTTTTTATGCCCTCCATTTATTATTCCCTCATCATTTTTTCACAATGTATTAAAATGTTACATTTCCTAAAATAATAATATTTTCCTTCATTTGGTAATTGTCTCAGTCCAGTCTACAAAAGTCTCTATCACAGTGCCTACTGTCTATAATTTGGAATAGTTTATAATAATTGTTCATCATTGCTTAGGGGAGCCTTGGGCATCAGCTATCACAGTTAAAGAATCACTTCTCTCCTGCTGAGTACGTGATTATTTTAGGTGAAGTTCATGTGACAGGGGGAGAGGGCAGGGGCACTGGCAAAGCTTATACTGTGACTGCCCATGATAGATTCTCAGTCTGTGGTCTGAAGATAAATTGAGATGTTTTTCAGTTTCTTAAACTTCATCTGTCCCATGTCTGCCAGAAATTACAAGACCAGCTCTGAAATATATTTTGAGATTATTTTAAATAAAACACCAAAATAAAACAAATAAACTATTACTCTGACTCATCTTCCTGACATTTTAAAGGAATTATCTTGGATGCTGAAGATTAGTCAAAACATAGTGTGTTCAGTTAGAACAAAATCAAGTTACCAGTGGCATACTCTCTGCCAGGGTTGTAGTTGATAAACTGATTACAATTACTTCTTTTTTCCCTGGTCATATTAAAAAAATGGAAATAGATCTGACTAATAAAAGTAAACTAATAAAATCATTTGATCATTCTGATTCACCGCACTTCATTGTGCCAAGCTTCCCTGTTGACTCTCAAATTGTTATTGTCAAATTCTCAAGCATTTATTACACTCAGGTTGATTTACATGTCCCTTTTTTCTGTCACTGTGTTGATGTCTGTCGTAACACCATCACTACCATCTAATTGCAGCAAAGCAAAGACCAGTCTGATACCACCCAGTAAATATCCAATAATTTTGTTTCAGAGTAACATATTCTGCAATAAAATAATCTACTGTGGTCTGTATTGACATAAACACAGATAACATCAAATTCAGAGAGGTATCGAAATACATTTAGAAAAAGTTCTTAGTTGAGATAATTTTAACTTTCTTCCAGGGGAGTCTCTAACATTTATCATAGGAGCATTTATCAACATATATTTGAAACATTGCTACTGAGTTTGACCTACTCGTTGAAAATTACTGAGAGGAGTATAACCAATAAAGCAGTTACTAGCAGGATGTATGCTAAAAGCAGATCTTATCCTATTTATATCTTTCCTATGCCTTATTCCATCTCCACTTGCACAAATGTATGTGCCCATTTTGTACTCATGAGTGTCAGTATAAGTAATCTATGCAATTCTGAGTTCAAGTGGAGTAACTTATTGCCTCAGAATTTGTTCCCTTTCCTAAAGTGGTTTTCAAGTTATGGTGGATTAGTTTTCCACAATGTGTTTTGGGAGAGATTTAGGTTAACTTAGGGCTCTTCATGATACAGGACCACAAAGAGCTGGAAGTGCTAAAAAAGGCAGAAACACATCATTCACATAATTTGGTGGTGACCCATCTAGTCAAATTAAAAGCAGCATAAATTAACTCCAAATATTGTTCTGCCCATGTGAAATCAAGACAGACATGAATCTGGGGAGGGGGAGATGGAGAATGGGTGCAGTAGTGAATTCAAGACACTGTACTAAAATCCTTGTTCACCAATTTTCTGTTAACAAAAATGTTAAATATTAGCATGTGCACTTCTAGTGTTTGTAATGGCCAAGAGTGAATTTCACATAAGAGTAAGCTTTTGAATCTAATAAATTCTAACAAGTGTGCTTATACTCTATTTTTTTAATAATTTAACTTCTTTTCTATAGCATTTTTTAATCTTTCCTTCTTTTTTCCTATTCCGCTGTAAGGGTATGCAGCATTTACCATTATTATATGTTTTTAAAGACATATTTGGCTCACCTACATTTCTCTCTCTTTAACCTATATAATTACATCAGTAACTTATATTAACAGAAAAGATATTAGCTGTACAGAGTTTATTCCTTGTTCTTTCAGGAGGTTCTTCAGAGTGCTGTGGCTTTCATTTGGGCAAGTACAACAGCATATTAAACTAAATAGAGTTTAATGCCATCTAATTCCGCAATGATCAGTTAATTATGGACTCCTGTTTAGTTTCTAGTCCAAGACAAAGACCTAAAATTACCACCTTATGATTAGAGGAGCACATTTCTATGATTTAAACCACACCGTAGCACCCAGGCATACTTTAAGTATCTCAGTATTTCAGGAACAGTAAAGGAGCAAAGGTTGCAGCTCAAGGCTGTATTGACTGTTTATTAACTTTTGCCAGTCACTTTTGCTTCTGCTTCCTTTACCACAAGATTTTCTTAAGAATGGACAATAAACCCATACCTACAGTACAGATAGGTCGCAAACACAAAATCTGAACTCATGTCAAAACTAGTAAGACGATGCCATTTTCAAATAATCATTGAAGTGACAGGTAGCATTTGCAATAGGAGCTCCTTTTTGAAAGAAATTCCACACATTTGATATTTTCTCTTAAAGGTAAACCCACAGAAATTAAACAATCCTTCCAAAACATTTTCACAGTTTTCTTACTTGGAGACTGGTGACTTTCAATCTTGAAATCTGACCTTTCTGTTACATACAGCTATTGTCCCTACTGGAGACAGCAAGAAGTTGTTTCAGAGTTATATTTCAGAACGTGTTACATGCCAGAATGGTTACTCTAAGGAATTATAGGCCATCCTGTGTTTCTGTTCCACAAAGCAGAAAGCCTCACTACATTTTGGTTAGAGAATCAAGAAAACTTTAACTGTGACAATTTCTGCATTATAAATCTCTCTTCCTTTCCCTCTCCACATTTGCCTTCAGCTGTTCTACTACAAGGATACGATACAAACCACAGTTGGCAGGACACCTACTTATATCACATACAGGCTAAGAATATACTGTTATTCTTTAGACCTATGAGACCAAACCGTGACCTGCACAACTACTGGCTTTTGGCTGCATAAATATGTTTCCCCTGGACCAAGTATAAAATCTTGCACAGCTCCAGGCAGAAGTAGCAGCATGAACACTGACTCAGCTTTGCTGAGGTCACAGTCTTTACAAAGCCAGTAGAAAGGACTGTCCATTAATTTTCGCTGATATGATTTTACTTTTCTCATCATGTGCAACAGTAGTGCTCCAGACTAGTGGGCTGTGGCTGCGGGCTGGGGAGAATGAACTTCAGTGAGATAAAGATCATAAAAAAGTGCAACAAACTGCAGTGCTAAGGTTTTCTTGGTTGTAAGGAATACACCGAAATTAAATCCCGGCACAGACAGTAAGGACACACACAGTGCTATGCTATTTGCAATAGGGCCTCTTATAAACTATATGCTAGGACAGTCACAAAAGCCCAATATACTTAGAAATCCTAACACCCCAACCAGACGTTCAGAAAAAAAAAATAATTAAAAAATACTGAGAATTATTTTAATCTCTGAAGCTATTATTATTTACTTATTTCACTATTTTTTCCTTATCAGACCAGTGAGATATCCAATTAACAGAAAAAAAGGTATTAAAAATCAAGTTGTTCCAATGCCCTTCTAGTAACTGAAGGATGGTCCCCATTCATACAGCAATAAGCTGCTTCAAAATATTTTCTAGGGGAAAAATATCTCCCCATCCACAATGAAATTGCATATATTCAATTTCACTTGATTTCTTCTCTCTTTTATCATGTGTGCTGTTACACATGCCATAAAAATTGAAATGCATCAGAATATGGCAAAATATATATAGGAACAATAGGTCTCATTCTTTTATTAGTAGTCTTTACTAAAGACACACTCACATATCTGCAGGCTGAGAAGAGAATGATAACTCAAACAAGATTTGCATTTTTCAGTTCAATAAGATATGATTGGCATAGGGTGATATAAAAGAGATACTGAAGCAGGTATCTCCTGATAGGTAACTATCTAAGTCTCAGCTGAGCACAGCTTATCCAGGACAGAGAGATGGAGGTCAGGGTGTTTATCCATTTGAGCCCATTCTTTAAGGAGTAGGTTTATTGATAAGAAACAGTTGATTATTATTTGGAAGGGCAAGGGAAGCATTGCATGTCAGAATGGAAAAAAAGGTGAGGAAATTAGTGAAATATAGAGCTGAGAAGACACCCTGGAAAAGGATTGCAGAGTCTGTCAAGCACTTCTTTATCCATGAGTACTCAAAAGGACCCAAAATATTAAACATAAAACTAAAGAAACCAAAAATACTATTTCAATATTCAATCAGAAAATATTACTTCAATGCTAAACAGATACAAATTGGTATTTTAAAAGTAGACTCCCAGAAGAATTTCTGAGGGTTTTGGGTTAGTCTTTTCACTGTCTCTGCTGATACAGAATTTACTCTATAAGGGCCAGTTAATTCCTTTTCTGGTATTTAATGCTGTTATTAAGTCTAGGAAGCATTTGCTATAAGAATAAATAATTACAGTCTTGAACTCAATATGCAACTTCTGCAGGAAGAAGTAATTCAACAATAAAATCCAAAGGATCATACAAAATTGGTGCTCAGATTGTGTAACAGGGGATCAAATATGTTCTAGTATGGAACACAGAGATGTACCAAGGGCGACCATGAGAATGTGGCAAGAGGGAAATCTGGTCTTGAATTACCTTTGGGCTGTCTACATTTGAAGTGGGTAAAAAGGTATTATTTTCCACTTTATCAGAACAACCTGGGTGTACCTGCATTAAAAGTGTGACTGCTGCATGCACCACATGCCCCCTTCAGTCCCCACATACTTATTTCTCTTGTACCTTCTAAAACTTTTCTCTGGCCCCAATATGATGCCATATGATTACGTAAGTCCCAACATCATGCTCTATTTTGCCATAGGCCTAGAAGTAGCAGAGTGCCGAAAGCATCCAGTTAGCAACAGACCTCACTCACTGAGCTCAAAGAAACTGCGGTCGCTCCATATTTTGCAGCATCGATTTATCTGAAGAACTAGGTTTTTCTTTTCACTTTTTCAGGCTGTGAGGCATTCTGGGAAATAGGAATCCACACAACTCAGTTTAGGGTTTTTTTGAGGAGGGCTATGAGGCAAGTTACACAGTGTGTAGAACTCTGCTCAGTAGAACCAGATTCACAAGGCTATTATTGCCTGTAAGTCAAAATATGAGGAAAAATAACAAGATACAGACAATTTTGGTTTACATAGACAAGATTAAGAATTTTCACAGATTCTGCATCTTGCTAGGCAAATCAGACCCTGAAGCTTTGTCTTGACAGTCTTACACAAAAGCATTTATTCCAGCTTTCATATTAATGCCTTTATCAGATGAAACTTTTACTTAGTCATATTTATATTAATTTTAGTAGCCAGTTTAGTGACTCAGCTTTCTAGGGGGCTATCTTCTGCTTTCTTTCCTTTAAAAAATGGAAGCAATTATTTGTGCTTATGAGAGCAATGGGAACAGCAATGCACTAAAGACAAAAATATATGAAATTATCCACAGGAAAATTACAGAGAAGCTACAGCTGCAATAAGTGCTCCCACTAACTACCCATTCACTGACCTCCTTCTTGAATTACTTACTTGAGTGAATGACACAGCAGAGAGACAATCTGAAAGACCCATTTGGCTACCACCCCATTGAAAATGTCAGCTGAGCTCATTTGTTGAGGAATTCTGTTCATGTTGATCAATTGCTAAAAACCTTAATACAGTAAAGGATTAGCAAGCACACAGCTGACTTCAATGACAGCATCTACATAAATAAAGCCACAGATTTGCTTGAGTTTTTGCAGCATGATTCTTTAACTTGAGATTTAGAAGTTTCCATTGTACTGGGAAAAAATAATTTAAAACGCACAAACCCCTACAATCTTAACTAGGCGAGATGGTATCAAGAACAGCTTTTCCCCCAGTTTTAAAATAAAACTGTTAAAGCCAGAATTTATTCATGTAAATCAGTTGGCTATTGCTCAAATGTAATTTGACATTCAAAAAAATTAATACAAATATTTGGGAACATAGAAAATAGAGATATACTATATACTGGTTTTCAAAACCAAGATTTGACTTACAGAAGTGAAAGCACGGTATAATAAGGGGAAATGCTGTGATTGATTTGAATGAGGGATACTGGTCCTCTCAATATTGTCACCCTGCTGCTGTTGCTAAGGCACCTTTCTTTATTAGTTACACTATTTGTATGTGGATGAATTCATTCAGCAAACATCTTCTGCACTTAGTAAAAATGAAATGTAAGAACCGTTAGAATATAGGTGAAAAGGTAGTTTTTAGAAAAGACAGCAAGTTCAATAGAACAGTTGTTCTACTACTTATTAAAACTTTCCAAAATGGTATTTCATTTTGTGTCCCTAATTACTGAACCACACTTCTTGTATCCTGACAGATGAACCTGTTTAAAATTCTTGAAGAGGCTGAAGAGAAATAACGTACCCAGCCCAAAGCACCTTCCGCCACATCTCTGACAACATTCAGCTCAAGGCACTCTGACCCCTCAGTTGATTATCTGTGCCTTGACAGTGCTGTCTACAAAAAAATGCCAGAAAATTAGCACTTCTGAATGCCTGTTTTGCATTCTTCAAGTACATTATTAGAATTCTTTTGTCAAAAGAAGCAAGCTACATCATTGTATTCATAATAAATGCTCTTTGATTTGTATGACTTTGTGTTTGTAATACACCCAAACAAAGATCTCATTTGTTCTGCTGGCAAAAGCTAATCTCTACAAGGATTTTTTTTTTTTTTTATTTTCTGCAAAAACTGCCTTTCTGAGCCTAGAGATTGGGTTAGCTAAAAGCTCCACGTTCATTATCTTTAAGGTACCATGTTAATGAAAGGATTTTAATCATTGACACTGCTATGTGAATTATTATTACACAAACCCCTGCTGTTGAGTAAGACAAAATTAACCCAGTGTAAGGGGCATTAAAAAAAATCACAGCTAATTAGTAAGCTAACAGGAACAAAGAGAATGTATAACAAAGATGTTGAGAGGAAGACACGTAAAAGCTGTAGCTTCCATTCCAACATTGATCTTTCTATATGGAAATCTTTTTTTCTGTCTGATTTGTTCCATTAGACTTGAGCATTTTTATGTTTTGTAATTAGTTTTCTAAGCCACAAAGTCTCACTTCTCTCAAACTGTGGAAATCCAAAAGCTCATAATAGAAAATGGAAGATATTTAAAAATACTTTTAAATTATTTCCCCAGCGATCTATATCAGAAACATAAAGTAAGTCTCTGGATTATTCTAGGAAATTATTTCCATATTCTCTGCTGTTCTCCTTGAATTGCAGAATACTTTAACTAATCTAGCCAGGTTCCACTGGAATAAGCCCTTCATTTTAATGGATTGATACTCTTGTCCAGGTTGCAATTCCATACGGAGGAGAGAAATGAAGCTATAGGTTTAAATCACTGCATGGCTTCTCTTCTACACTCCTAGTCATGCTGGTTTCCAATGGGCAACACATCATTGTGCTGATGTAAGAGCCAAGGATGAGATGATCAAACCTCAGAGAAGTATTCACGCTGGGTGCCATTTGTTTATAATTGCTCTTTGTAAGTTATAGTTTCAGATAAAGCTCCCAAAGTGAAATGAAGAGAAAATAATAATTAAGTCTGTTTCTCTTTTTGAGTCTGACAAAGGCTTTAAATTTTTTTTTAACGTGTTTGTCCTTCTGCTCACTATTCCACACATTACCCCCCTTCTCTCTTTTGTTCATCAGCCTTTTCAGCCTGATAATTAAGACTCAAAATATTTGCTGCTGTTGTTTCTTTCCAAGCCATCATTTGGTTCGTGTTGTAAATGTGGAACAACAATCATCTAGTTCTCTTGTGTGCCAGTAATTTAGTATTTCAATAATCTCCAATTGTTGAAAGGTTTAAAACAAATCAACATTTCTAGCAGTTTCCTTTTCTTTGTGGGGAAAAAATATGTGAACATAACATTTACAGCATATACTCTTATATTTTCTTTTTTTTTCCCTTCTTTTTAGTTGCAATACTTATGAGGGAATTAAAAACAGGGAAATTTCTGAGTATAAAGCAGAAGACTTCAATAAAAATGTAACATTCTTGCACAGGGGCAGTTTTTACAGCCAATATCATCGCTTCAGCTCTCTAGTACTGAATAATTACATCAACTCTTTTTATCCAAATTCAAATAAAAGAAAAGAAAGAGGTAGTATCTATTATATTCTGCAAGGGGCAGTACATCTTTGTTATAGAGAAATTTCCATGGAAAATCTTAACAGTCTTTTAAAAATATTGTCTAACTAAGCCAAAAAACTATCAGTCAAAATTGTGTTAGTTCCACAATGTACTCAATGGGTCCAGGAAGGTTAATGACAAAACTGGGAACTAGATGTTAAGCCCCTCAGACAACATTTTAGAAAGTAATAAAATTTATTTTATTTCCAGAATCCCTGGGCAATGTTCTTCTTTCCAAATTATCAAATCTGTAAGGAACTGCCTTGAGTCACTATTTTGGGGAGAACTGTGTGTGTTAATCACTCCAGTTGTCTAAAATGGATATAGATATCCAGTTTATATAGCACTGAAACTGTTTGCCAGTGATTGGCCTAGAGTCAAGAAATCAGTGATAACTCCCAGAACAGAACCTTCCTCACACCTTGCTCAGATTTCATACTGATGTCAATGAAAACTGTATGCAAGCAACGAATGCATGATATACAATAGAAATCTCTTATTTATAGCACAGGTTTCTTTTCTTCTTCATAAATATTATTTAAGCTAGCCACTAAAGTCTGAAAATATAAAGGTCCTGACAATATCCTTTTTTAACAGGTATTCATATTGTTAGAAAATGTTTCTCTCTTTTTCTTGAAAGAACTAATGTATATGCTTCCATTTTAGCATGCATTTGAATTTGTTGCTGAACAGGGTTGAAATTCCACTTTTTAATTTTTTTTTAGATACACACTACTCTAACAGTAAAAAAAAATATAAAAATAATTACAGCACTTATGTCTTATACAAATGATTTACAAAAGTTTTTGAATTTTCATCTTTACTCTGCTGCACTACAAAGCAGTTATCAGACCCCATTGTGAACACTTTGGAAAAACACAGCCTGGCTGACAAATTAGTAGTATTTGGTGCTAATATTACTAATTCAACATTTGAAAGGGCTGCTCACTGGGGAAAAATAACATGTTCTCTAAATCACAGGAGAAACTAGGGAGATAGTTAATGGGTGTTGGCTGTGCTGCACATATTGTGCACAATACTGTTCACATTGCAGCTGACTGACTGCCAGTAGATGTGGAAGTAATTGTCAACAAGATTTATTGTTACTTTCACATTTTTATACAGTTAGAGAGGAAAGGTTGAAAGAGTTTTGTGAAGTTCAGTGCTGAGTTCTACTGAACCATAGCAACACACACTGATTACCACTAATGCATGTCACCGAAAGAATTTTGCATCTTTGGAGGCCTTAAAAGTCATTCTTTCTTGTCAGAGCAAAATCCCCACAAGTAATTTTTTTCTGAGATCAATACTCTGACTTCAGTTCTCCTCACAAACTAGCAATTTTTCAGTATATAACTGGACTTGGAAACCTCAAACTTTCTTAACAACAGAATTAGGGCAGTCAAGGTAATTAAAAAGTAACCACTAGAGAGAAGCAGATGGTTTTTACTTGAAATTAAGAGGGGTGGAGGGAGGCAATGGATCATCTTTGCAAAGCGAAGAGTAGCTCACCAGTTTGAAAGAGCACAACACACTTGTTATATAAATGTATAAATTCCGGAGGCATGAATTTCAATTAATGCTTTTTTCAGCTTCTGTTCCTGTGGTTTATGCTTCTAGAGAATTTTTTTAACCAAGCTTCACTAAGGCAAAACTGTTTGATTTACATATAATTTTATACACTATATATTCTACCTTTAAAAGGACAGATTTATTTTACCAAATGCTGCAGAATTTAATCAGAAACCAACACTCAATATCTCAGGCATTTTTGTGTCTATGCAGATAGAACAAAAGGGTTTTGTACTTTGAACTACAAAATTACTTTGAAGGCTCTTAGGATTGTCCTGCTTGAATCTCTGGTGGGTTTATTTCTTTGTTTCAGATAGAAATCAACTGAGGTGAACTTGGCCACATTTTTGTTGCAGAAGACCCCTATAGCTCTGTCATCTTCTTAATCAATACATCGAAACTATGATACGTGAGACAGACTGACAAGAAATAATAACCCAGATTCTTTCAAACAAGAAATTTCTGTGAAAACACTCTAATATGGAAGAGAGAGAGGGGCTGCAGTAAGAGGACTTACCCAGTGTTGTTGGTTGTTGCTTCAGTCTGCATCAAGATCTCTGAAAGAAAACAAGGAAGATATTTAGGCCCAGTTATTACACATGAAACATGCTCTTACAGTACCAACACAAATACATGTGCAAAATTACCTCATCTGTGATGAAGATAATTAACTGCTCAGTCACTGAGGTGGACACCTACGTGCTCATTTAGATATTTTGTCAGATTTTCTGCACATAATTAGCACTAACTCTCCATTTCTATCTTATAGATGATACTGGTACTGATAAAATTCTGCATTTTATTACATTTTAAAAGTTCAGTGTACCTAAAGACAGCAAGTCTGCTTAAAAGTGTTCCCTTTTTATACATAAGAAGTGCTTCTTTTTAAACACTTCTTTTTAATATATACATATATATTTATACACACGCATATATATGTGCTCCTGGTAGCATGTTTCTGTTTGCTTGAGGTTCTGTACTTATCTGTTAAGAAGCATGACATTCATTTCAAGACTAGGCATGCAAACACATGCCAGCCACACAGCTAATAAAAGTCTCTGTAATAAAAGTCTCTAATAAAAGTTCATTTATTTCTTGCCGAAGATGGTACAGTTTATTGTAAACTAATAAAACAAAATATTATCTCTTCTGAAAACTTGATATTGTCTTCCAATTTCAGGTAGCATTTCCCAGCATTGTTGCAGCTGTTCAGAGAATTGTCTTGGTAATGAAGGACATCTGGATAACAGACAGAACAAGAGTATCAGGATATGTAGAAAATAGTATAGAAAAAGACTTACAGCAATTTTGCAGCTATTTTAAAGTGTCCTAACAAGTATTAGAAAAAACATTTCAGCTAAGCAACCAGTTCACCTAAACATTATTTTCATGGCAATCACGGGGGTTTTTTTGCAGGAAGGCATCTGAAATTGTAATGTCAATTTTTTTAAAAAATAATATTTCACTACAAAAAGGAAAATCAAACCAGTGTGAAACAGTCTTCTGATAATTAGGCAAACATTGTTACAAGATGCAATACGTGAAAAGAGTCTGTACATATCCTTGTGAAACTAATGAATTTCAACCTCTGCATTGAATGTTCCTGACAATTAGATTTGGCCTAAAAGTGAAAACATTTTATATCCCTCTCCCTTTCAGTATTTCCCCTGTTTTCCAAAATACCTCCTATTTTATCTGGTCTTCAGAACCTTTTATACTCTTATTTCAGAAAAAAATATATGGGAATAGTGTACTTGAAAAATACAAATTTCATCTGTGTATAGGAAATAAAACTGCTCTTTTCACATAAGATGAGAGCTCCACATTCCAAATCTTGAACACATGTGCTTGCCCAGCTCTGCCTATACTGACTGTCCCCAGGGTCAATAACAAACTATACACTCTGCCATGGGTTAACCCCAGTCAGCAACAAAGTACCATGCAGTTATCCACTCGCTCACTTTCCCCTGACCAGGAGTGGGATAGGGAGGACAGCTGGGAAAAGGTAAAACCCCTGGGTTGAGATAAGAGCAGTTTGCTAATTGAAGTAAAATAAAATAATAGCAATAATAATAATAGAAAAAAGAAAGAGAAGAATAAAACTCAAGAAACACAAGTAAGGCATAGTAGAACTGCTCACTACCCACTGACCAATGCCCAGTCCATTCTTGAGCACCAATTGGTAGCTCCTGGCCAACTCTCCCCAGTTTATACCCTGAGCATGATGTTCTGTGGTATTCTGTGGTACAGAATACCCCTTTGGCTAGTTTGGGTCAGATGTCCTGTCTCTGCTCCCTCCCAGCTTCTTGTGTGCCTCCTCACTGGCAGAGCATGAGAGACTGAGAAGTCCTTGATCAGGGTACGCACTACTTAGGAACAACCAAAACATCAGTGTGTTATCAACATTCTCACACTAAATCCAAGACACAGCACTGTATCAGCTACTAGGAAGAAAATTAACTCTATCTCAGATGAAACCAGGACACACCCTCAGGCCAATTTAGTCCCTTATAGTCAAATAGTTCCCAGAATTAGCAGAAGTCTGAATAATGTGAAGTGCTGAGAAATCATTGATGACTGCAGTGTATCTGCATGAGCCAGAATAAGAGCACTCACTGAGCTGTAAGAGAATCAGAAGGCAATGCAAGGATAAAGCAGATTATTAATGAGGGTAATTTCTGAGAGAATGAGGCCAGAGGGCTAGGTACATGCTGCATTACATAGTGCACAAAAGAGACCCCCTCTGGCCCTTCATTCTAGCAGTTCCATGTTATGCATATGAAATATGGGTACAGAAAGATATACTAAGTGGAGTATTCTTAGGAATTTTAGATAACAGAAATTTCTGCCAATTCCTTTTTCCTGTAGAGAATCAAAACCAAAGCTTTACCAGATTTGTCTGAACAGCCCTGCAGACTAATAGCAGGACTGAAGTTCTACCTTATCTGGTCCTCTCACCAGGTAGACGTGAGATACTACTTGAGTTATAAGCAAAGCTATCTTTGCCAAAAGTTAAAATCCTGACTTCTTTCAAGGCTCACATCACTTGTACCACCAATATTTATGTGTCCTTGTTCAAACAGGAAAATGGTTCATTTTTGTAAGAACGCTTCCAAGGAGTCAGATCCTGTGTTCTTGAACATTACTGTGAGCTAATGGTAGAACATAACAGTCTGAAAAAGAAATTAATTTTTTTGACCATTAAAGATAATTGTACGAGTAAAGATACAACTGGCCAATTTACAAAGAAGTCAGGTAAGGCAACACACAATTTAGGAGACAAAAATAACTAGGTAGTTATGCAACAAAAATATTTACCAGGACTTTTTTTAAGATACTATTAAAGGTCTCTCTCATCATGCCTAAATGATAGAGGCAGTAACGGAAGAGCTATTTTAATTACAAAGAATCAGTGTAGCACATACCACTATTTGGCAGCTGGATAGCATAATGCTGAGTAATGCAGAAAGTTTCCAGAGATAGCATCTTCATTAGCAGGACCATGATGTCCTACATGAGCTTTCTTCCAGGTCCACCTGGCTGAAAAACAAATATTATAGATGAAACCTTCAAATATCATGAACAATTTTGTTCTATGCTTGCTACAGAAAAAGAAAAAAATATTGAGGTATAAAAAGATAATCTGGTGACTGAAGCACAGTCATCTGGTGCCCGATGCACAGTCATCTGGTGCCCTGTTTCCCTTTCTCCCAAGCATGTCTGAGGCATTCAGCTGTCTGACATCAGCCCTTCACCCCCTGCTCACCTTCCCTTTTTATGTGTCAGTAAAAACCTAGTACAGATAAATTAAGGTAGTTCAGAGCGTATCCCTGGGTTTCATCATCTCCTCAGTTACCAGCCGTAGGACAGATTACAATTTCACAGATGCTAGGAGAGGAGATATTATAGCAAAGCAGTAGTGCCACTACAGATAAGGTTAAGATGGCACTTCCATTACAAACACCTATTTTCAGTGGCTTATAACTTCAGGCTACAAATTTCTCTCAGGCTGAAACTGGGCATATTTGGGTTCAGCTTGGTAATGGCTTTCCCTGTCTCTTCATACCATTTTGATTAGGTGTTTGTGATATGAGAATGCAAACAAATATATGTCTCTGATCATTTCAAATGGCAATGAAATACTTTTCTTTCATGAAAAAGCCTGGAGGGCAGGATGTTGCTCTCATTCCAACACCCAGTAACTGTTGGTATTTCCCCCAAAAGACCATTTTTAAAGTGACAAAATTCATATCATTATTTCCAAAAAAACATTCAGGACAGCTAAGGGGTATGGTCCTTACTGATCTGAACTGAAGGACATGCTGGGTCCCTCTAAGTGGTGACAGCCTGCAGTGCTCACCAATGTCACACAGTTTAGGCTGGTCCTTGCTCAAGGCTATTATAAAAGCCACCCTTAACAGATGAGCATTTCTGGGAGTTCAACATATTGACCAAAACTTCCATATTTTTGAATGAGGAAAAAACAAACATTATTATGTAGCACACAAATCTCATTATTTTAATGAGGCATTTATTCTCACTGTCTAATTATTTTGAATTATACCTCATTATTAAAATCCTGGGGTTTTTATTCTGATCTTTAATGAAGGATGTAATGAAATCCCTAAATACAGTACTGCTTTTCTTCTGCGGCCTTTTCCTCTCATAATGTTTAGAATTTTTGCCGAGAGTGACAATTTTCCATCAGTCCTCCAAACCAATAAAGTACAGAGACCTACTTGCATGTCTGTCTACCTGTCTGGAGCCTTTTAGAGTAGTATCTATTTCACCAGCTATTTAAAAAAGCAAGTACTGTAATAAACTTGTTGAATGAGACAAATTTTGTGTTACTTTTCCTTTCTATTTCTCATGTACCAAGATATGTGCTGCATTATTCTATCACAAGCAATGCATATCACTTCTGTGCTTTTAATGAACTGAGAGGATGCTGTATCAATCAAAGTATATTTTCAAAGAGTCAGAGTCACAGTGGCCAGAGTAGAAAAGGACAAAGATATGAGAACAGGAAGAGAAGATTAAAAAAAGGCATAGCAACATTTGGAGAGTTATTCTTGATATTTTTAATACTTTCAAAATTTATTTCTGATTACCCTTGTCAATGTAATTTTTGCCAGCATATTTTGTGTATGCTATAACTCCTTTGTAGTTCTGGAACATGTGTGGTATGTATATCCTTCAGGATACTGGGCCAGGACACACCAGGGAGAGAAAGCATTCACCATGGCATCATGTTAACCAACTGCCCCTGAAGTCTGTGGAGGCACCATGTTGATATTTATTTTAGACAGAAGACATTCACATGTGGCATATACAGACAACAGTATGAAGCACATGGAAGGAGGTAACATACTCTGGTCACTTTAACTCGAAACATGCAGCAGAACTGAAAAAGGCTAAAGGCAAAAACAAAAACTTAACTGCTGCTGTTTTGTGTTGTTTTGTTTTGTTTTGTTTTGAAGAGACAGAAAATGAGATACGATAAAAAATATAACAATAACGTCAGAGTAAGAAAATTAGGAAATTCTTAAATGGAACATACTCAACAGACACCTATTGAAGTAGAAAAGCAAATATTTAAGTGTATGCATACACTGTACTGCGAGAGTACACCAGCAACGACTGCAGCCCACCACAGAGGTACTTGCACTAGCTTTAAACTAGTGAGCCTGGGTACTGCCAGCAGTCAGCTACGGCAGCGCAGAGCTCAGCATGACCTAATTTACCCAGCTTCTCAGCAAAGTAAATTGGCTGAGCTGAGCTCAGTGCTGCCTTGGTTAGATTGTTACCAGTGTTTAAATTTAAATCTACCTCAGTTTCTCTGCATTAAACTGCAGGCACTTGAATGATCGCTGGGTAAAACTACAGAAAGACTTGTAGAAAGACAGTTTTTAGATAAATTGTACACCTATGGAACGCCTTCTAAAATTATTATTAAGTTAATAGTATAGTGCAGTAAACCTCCTCCCAAAATAGTGGATACATAGGCAGTAGGAACATTCACGATCGCATTATAGAGAACGAAATAATTACAAAGGCTATAAGGAAGAGATAATATGCTGCAGGTTTATGCAACCCAAATTTAAAGCTCTCTATAAACTGCTGCTCCAGGTAAGGTTTCCGTGACAATCCTGTATAGGTGTATTTTACATTCCTGATTGGATATCCTGATTAAAAGCACTTTTCCAGTGGCTGTTGCAGAAGAATCTTTTCAGTATATGTAAACCATCATTATAAATATTGTTTAAAAGCCTGAGTCCAGTCATTTGAAAGGAATAACTTTTAAAGTCAGCATAGATTGACCAGAAAAAACCCAACCAAACCAAACCAAACCAAACCAACTCCAACCAAAACCAAAACACCTTAATTTAGGAATATTTACAATTTAGTTATAACTTCCAACTCACAAATGAGGTCATCTATCTCAAGTGTTACTAGTGAAGAGATTTATCTGTTGTAGTTATGTCATATGACTGTATGTCATATAAAAATATTCCTTGAAGAGACGGACGCTTTTTACTCTTTGTGAGAAGGATTTGCCATGGTTCAGCAAGCCTGCAAAAATACTTTCGAGTTAGGTATGAGCTGGTGATAATTGTTAGCGATTGAACTTCAAGGGTGAGAGTGGAAAGTAAAACCATATAATGGCAGATGATGGTACGTGAAAGTGCTGCTTATACTGACACAGTATCACTCTATCAGACTTTATAAATGAAGGGCAAATTAAATTAGGTTAAATATATGGTTATTTAACAACACTCAACCAAACATTTCTTTGCTGGATAGCAAATAAAGCTTGTATTTAACCAAAGATTAGTGCGTTCCAACTTTAATATCAATGCAGTCTGTTTTTATAGGAGGATCTAAACAGCACTTTATGTTGACATTTCTATTGCGTATTTAATGAACGCATATCAAATATGCATGGCAAATAAATATAGTGTTCCACATAAACCTTTCCTGCACACTCTCTATCCTTTCTGCTTTGAAATATATTTGTTCTCATAAAAATGCATATCACTACAATGGAACTAAATCTTATTTCAATTTTTTTCCAGACAAGAAACAGAAATCTAGATCATTACAAGTACTGCTGTACTGGTGTTTTAAAATGCAGCCCTGAACTGTACCTCTACCTCCCTCTAACAGTCAGTCTGCTGAGAAAGTACCCTTCTGACAGAACAGATTAAGACTATCCAAAACTCCTTAATCTGCTGTCTATACAGAACAGTGCTGATGCATTGCACATGATGCAACCAACAAAAATCAGACCTGGCAGAAGATCCTAACTATGTTCTTCAGCCTGCCTAGCTAAATGTTTCTTTGTGATCAGCTGGAGCAGAGGAAAACCTCGTTTGATAGCATCTGGTTAGTTCTACGTGCATGGGGTACATTTCCAGCACAGTGTTCTATTTTTCTGGATAAAAGGTTCATCATTCACATCCCAATGGATCCTAGCTGAAGTTTACTTCATTGGGAATTCTAGCGGACAGGTAGAAATATCTGTCAAACATTTACTATGTAGGAGCCTAAAATGTCTCTTTGAAGCACTGTTTAAACACACATTGTGAATTATACTATATAATGAATAAATTAACATATATGTCTATTGCACATATCTTCTGGCTACTTGCGAATAAGTCTAAGGCTATGAGAATCATTCAATTTTTCATTTTAAGTGATCTAATCTTATCTATCTATTTTTTAGGTACCCTGCTTAGCGAGAAGAGAGAGTAGGCAACTCCTTTTTCTGTACAAATATATTAACATAAAGGCAGCAATTACTACTTTTTTCTTTTCTTTTTTGATTCACAAAGGCGTGTCAAACAATATTGCAGATTTTTTAAAGGATACACAAACATTCTATTTACTTGGTACCTTCAAGTCCAGAAATAACAAAAAACAGATCCCTCAGCTCAATAGATTCTTAAATGAATGCTTATTTCTGCACACCTTCAGGTTCTGGTATTTTGTAAAGGAGCTTTAATGCTAGTCTGCCTAGTAATTCACTATGGGATGTCTTTATATACCACTGACAGTAATATGGCTCATTTTGGGTGATTAACTTAACCCCCAGTATTGCAAGTGCCTTGCTACATTAGCATATCTTTCAAGGAATAGTTGCAATGTGAGAAAATTGCCTGTAGGATTATTTGCAACTAGGAACCTGTGAAATGTAAAATAAAATTGAAGACTATAAAGTAAAACATCAAAGCTACCTGAAATATTAATAGCCAGTACTCCAAAAAGTAATTTAGAAGAATTGCATGAGGGAGTGAAAATTACTAATTTAAAACCAGATAGCCTTGGCAAAATAAAGTCAGAAGTTTAGAACAAACAATAGGTAATACAAATTCATTGTATACACAATATGAAAAGAATGCAAGCAGCACTAGCAGTGTTAGTAGCTGAAGAAGGCTGGGACAGAAATTCCTGACCAAGCAAGCAACTAGATTTCTACAAACAAAACAACAATGTTGCATTATATTGAACTTCGGATACTGGAGAGGAAGAAAAACAAGTACTCTTTAATCCATCTAGTTTTCTGTTACATTTTCATTCTAATTGAACACAGGCAGAATTTGTGGGCAGAAGGATTTTCTTTTTAATTGATGCATTTGGAGTTGAGAGCCATTGTCACGCTGTTCCAAATCATGTTTTCACCTGCTCTGTGTGGGGCAAACCATGTTGGAAGTTTCAGTCAGGTTTCTGTGGGAGATTACAAGCTTCAAAGCTAACATTGTGAAACCTGTTTCCCTTTTGATATGCACTTTTTCTTTTAATAAATTTCAGAACAAAGAAATAAACTCAGATGAATCATAAAGGTACAGAAAATAGAAGAAAAAGTCTTTAGTCTTGAATCAGGCCCTGATTCTGCATGACGCATGGCAGAGCTTCAAGATGGATTCATGTTTAATCTTCTTACTGAACAATCACCCTAGAGAAGTTCATATGTACCTACGGCACTTACTGCTCAGAGCACTAGCACTGGGCCAAGAGCACAAGTACAAGCAAACCCTGCTCGAGTCACTGGGGCTGCCTGCCATACAGGGCTGCCCAGCCTCTGCTCTCCCACTTTGCTTTGGATTACAGAGGCCAGAAAGCGGCCTAAAGACCTGTATGAAATTTACGGCACACTCAAGACTACTCCAAGTTGCACCAGTTGCATAGAACATCTGCAAGTGAAAGCAATGGGACTACTCTATCCTTGTCTGCTCTTGACTTCATGTGGGGTGATTCCAGGTCAAAGTCTAGTTAAGAAGCTGTGATTCACTGAACCCCAGATTTGACTTCTGAAGTCTTTAACATACTGGTGCCATGGCTGTGCCATAGTGGGTGGAAATTTAAATCTTAACAGTGAAATATACACCATACAGCAAGGAGGGACATTTCTGAAGAAGTTGCCGCATATACAGTCATTCCCTGATGCAACCAATGGTACCCGGGCTTAGGAGGGAAGTGCAGGCGTCACATATTTATTCTCATTTTTATCTATTTGTTTTGTTTTGTCTTGTTTTGTTTTGTTTTCCTGAAATGGGCAGTCCCCTAACATAGAAGTCTCCCACGATAAGCTATTAGTTCATGTTCTACAGAAAACAACATAGGTTTGGTTGAAAGGGGGCTGACTTAATGACCAAAGAAATGTTTTTAATCTTTAAAAACTGTGAGCCTGCTATTTCCCTAGACATTTATAGACTATAGTACAGGATGATAAAAATGGAACTAGTTTGGGAAGTTCCGGTACCTAAAAATGCAAAGAACTCTACCAGCTGCTTCTAAAACAAGAAGAGTTTTCTGTATTAAATACTCCAGACTAAATTCTGATACTTGATACATTTCTTGATACCATTTTTTTTTTTTTTAACTGTGATTAATATATCTCAAGACCCTATTCATAATCACACTTACAGATAAATCACGATATGGTGTAGATAAAATGATTACAAAAAGAGGGTTGGTACTACACTTCTACATTATATTTAAAAGTCAGGGAAGGAAGCTTTTTCAAACTGACCTATCCATCCAAGTAGCAGATGAAAAACAGTGCCAACAGCTATTTTCAGATGACTTACTTTAAATGCCAACTGGAATACAATACCTTTAAAAGAAAGGTTCCTTTTGTTCTTCTTTGAGGTATAACATGTAGAGCAATAAGGGAAAGGCACCTTACAGTGAATGATTCACTTTCCTATAATAATGTGGGGAGCTTCTTCTCATTATGCCATAGTTGTAAGTATGGCATAATGAGGTAGCAGAAAACACCTTTGAAATGAGTTAACTGAATCATAGGCATTATTTTATCAATAAACTACTGCAGGGCTGCTCTATCTTTTTCATTGTTTTTTCCTTCCATTTTCCACAAAGGGAATCCTCCTAAAGAACATTGAAGTTCATTATATTGATAAACTTGTGATCTCATCTAGCCTGTATGGTTTCTTTGGACAACTGTCTACCAGGAATCATTCAGAGCAGCATGAATAGTCTAAGCCAATGTGGGCTGGGTGGATTATACCCACCTTCTACCCTTGTTGCACTGAAGGTATTCTGACTCCAGTTGCAGAAGTCATCATTAAATTGCAGTTCTTTGTCTTCTGAACTGGACTTTAAGAACAAGGTTATATTTCACTGTAAAAAAATCTTTCCTGAGCCAAGTTTTATAGGTCTTACTTAATGATTTCCCAAAATTCTGTCACATCTGCCTGCTTTTATGTATAATGTGTAAATATTGTTTCACCCAGTGAGGGCAAGTAAGTGACCTTTATAGAGAAATCTGTAATAACTACACTGTCCAAACAGGCAGGATAATGAAAGAGCAGAAAAATAAAAATACCCAGAGATAATACTGTGATTAAATGCAGACTAAATCACCACTGATTTCTATGAATTTCACTATTGATTTCTAAAATCATTTACTTAATGTATCCTATGTGTGCTAGATTCTTTACTCAATGAATGTATGCACCAGGATTTTCATGTCAGAAGTCAGTGCTGATTTCCACACCCTGCTCCCCAGCTTTACATTCAGTACCAGAACTTTACAGAGAGCACTATGATTCACTCAGCTCTGAAACACCATGCGTTGGCAATCTTCATTCTGCAGATCCATGATCCTGAGGCTGGTGGCCACACAGATGTCAGGACTGTGTTGTGCAGGTTCACACAGTCCTGTCAGCAGTCGAATATTTCTGAAATGCATCAATATACTTATTCTTTCACTGTTTCTTTGGGAGTGGTGCTTTTTGTGAGGCTGTCTGGGCTAGACTGCTCTCACCTGAGCTGGTGGCTTGACTGTTCCAAGTATTAAGCACCCACATAACCACTGAAGGCAGTGGGAAAGATGAGTGCTTTGAAAATTTAGGTCATCAGCTTTGAAAACACATGCAGTGCTTATACCTGTTCATTACTTTTTCACCACCTGGGGTAGCTGGCAAAAAAAGGGTTTCAGACTTGGAAGGGTTTGGTTTTGTTTTGTTTTGTTTTCTGAGTACTTCCATTCTATTCAGTACCATACAAGTCTGTAAGAAATATTTGTTACTAAAGTACATGACACTTCTATAAGAATTTATAGTCACTTGACTTTTGTGCGTGTGTGTTGATAACAGTACTATTTATTACCAAAGCCTAAAGTGCCTCTTTGAAATGAAATTACCAAACGTAATATTTCTCTTTGTACAAAAATATCCTGTAAAAAGATTATTTTCATGAATAGCAACACTTCGCTTCCATTTGTATGTCTGTTTGCAATTTCTAAAGATGCTTTTAGATAGATCTCATTTCTATGAGGATTTGATAAGACAACTCCAAGGAAATAATAAACAGATTCTATTTATAATGGACTTGCTAACTAGCACTCAGAAAAGGCTTTTATGCTTGAGGTCTTTTTCTTTGAATTGATCTTCACTGGGATAAAACTATTATTATAGGATCCTGTTCAGTTCATAAGTATGCAGGGACTTGATAATGTCTGAACCCAGATCTAAGGAGAAAAATTCAGTGTTTCTTGGAAGAGTAGATGTTGGCAGTATGCTCACATTTCTATTAAAAATATTCTTTTAAAAAAAATCAAACTGCTGTTTCCTCCATTTCAGAATTCTTAGGAAGATATCATAATGTTGCACCTACAATGTTAGACTGGTTTCCCATCTGGTAGTATTCAAACCTAACCAATTATCAAGGAAGGAGGACCTGGGATACTTACTCTTCTCAGATTTCACATTGTCCAATAAGGACTGTAGAACTTACATACTGAAATGGTGAAAAGTTTGGGGGATGATTTTCACAATTACAGGAAGTTCAAGCGTCCACAAATAATAGCTTAACAGGATTACAGGAGCACATTGATGATTTGCACATACAAATATTTAGATATTTAATGAGCGGAGGCTCCAGGAGTAACAGGCAAGTTTCTAGTGCCTAGTTCATGATGGTCAGTAGAAATGGACAGCACTTTTCTTCTGAGATGCAGTGCCCGTGAAGAAGAGAACTGATATGACACTACAGCTGGCCAGTTTGACTCTGCTGCCAATTCCAATTTAACCATCAAAACTTTTGTTCATTTGAAGATCTTATTTATCTTATCTGATTCCTACAAGATTAAAGACTATGAAAAGTCGGTCTTACTTCCGTGCTGCATGCAGAACTCTTTCTGTATTGTAGAGACCAGTGTAACTAGTTTAGACCAACAATAAATACATTACTCTTCTCAAAGACCACAAGCAGTTTTATGGATGATTCTGAAGACCTGGTGCAGGATAATGCAAGTCAGTGGGGGAGAAGAATCATCCTTGATTGAAGGGTCCTTTCCTATAGTAGGCATCTGCGAGTAACTGAAAGCTTCTAGCATCAAGAAGTCTCCAGTGCATCAAAGGTTACTGCTTATATCTTCCTGCCCCTCCACATCTGTTAGCATCTGATCTGGCTGTCTGGGACAGACTCAGAATATAGTGCAGAAAAAAATGACAAACATATTCAGAACATTTGTCCCTAAAATATTACAAAAGAATTGTAGTTCAGTAGTGTAAAGAGTAAAAAAACCCAAAAAACCAACAAAACCTTGACTTTAAAAGCTGTTTTTTACCAATGTAATTTGTTGAAGAAAATAAAAAGTATAAACCACTTTACCATTATTTTAATGGATACATCATGTTCCCCAGCATCAGAATTAAAAAGGCATAATTTGTTGTATTTATAACCTCTGTCCTCATTTGCTGCGAAAATCTTACACATTTTCTTCGAAGAGATTTCACTTGGAGTACTTACCTGCCTTGCTACTTTGCTCTTATTTATTATTATTACATATTTTATTCTATTCTTTCTAAGAAAATAAATGGCAAAATACTAACTCGTTATACAGCATCTCATAAAAGTCACATTTCTTGGGAAAAAATGGTTTGTGCTAAGATTGGTACTGACAAGCACTTTTTTAATTGCTAGTAATGTATACACAAAGATAATGGCAGATATTATCACTGATATTGCTGCTGAGGCTATAGTAATCTTCTCAGTATCAGAAGTCCCTGCCATCGTCTTGTTCTCTAGAGGATACTGCTTGATCAGGGCAGTACCATTGTTTCATCTGAAATCTTAGCAGATTAATACTTTCATCAGGGCATCAATTTGTCCCACTTTTCTTTTTGCTGCTCTTTGTGAGTGACACAGCCAAAGGAATACACCTCTTTAAACTGTCATTCAGTTTAACTCCTCCTCTGCAATTATACTGGCATGCATAATACATCATAACAAATTGGATTTTGCAAAGAAGCAACAACAGAAATTATATTTGCTTGTGGCATAAGATAGAAGCTGTTGTAATAAGGGAGGGAGGGGGTGAGCAACAGATAAAGAAATCTAATGAATTAAAACCACTACAGAAAACAGCAGTTGCCTTATATTTTCTCAAGGTTTCTTCTTCTTCTTTTGCATAAAGACCAGTTGCAAAAGCAAAATTAAAGAAAAAAAATATTAAAACAAATTAAATAGCTTCACAATTATCAAAGGCTTTACAAAATTGTACAGTGTGTTTGTTGTTTTATCAGGAAGATTTTCTTCTGGGTTTAGAGGTTAAAAATAACTGCCTTACTTCAAGGAAAGCTTTCTGTTTGAGCAAAAATTGTTAAAGAGACACCATCAGGTGAAAAATCCTGCATCATATAGGACAAATATCTTTACCAGATCTCCTGGCTGGAATAAGGAACTTCCATTTTCCTTTGATGAGTAAAAGCCCTTCCCCCATATACCAAACTCTGTGATGGTTTTCCAAGTCTAAGTCTAGCAGACTCAGTGGCTAATTATCCTCCTCCATGCTTCTGATTGCCAGTTACTGAAGATAAGGGGAAATCCGAAATATCTTTCAAGTAGCTGACTGGAGCCAACAACATATCCCCAGTGTGCACGGGACTTCAAGACAGCAACCAGATCAGTTGTCTGCTCCAGATCCCCCAAAAAATGCAAAACATGCATTTGGCAGATCAGCAAAAAGTCTTGGTTTATAAGAGAATTTAGATAAAACAGAGTGGAACACTGAAACCATTTTAATGATTTAATTCTGACATTATTTGTCTTCATGATACCCTTCAAAAATTTAAGATGTGTTTTTCCAAAACAATTTCTGTTAGCTTCAAGTAATTTCAATTCTATGTCAGGTGATCTACTTCATTTAAAAAAGAAAGGAAGGGGTGGGATCAGTTTTGCTGGGACAGGAAGAATATCTTTGTCCTTTGACAAATACTGACTCTTTGGCCCAGTGTTTAGAAAACAAAATCTTATAGGTAAAATCTGATCATTTAATACGGAACTGCATTATTCAAAAGCCCTGTCTTATGCTTCTGCCCCCACCCCCGCTCCATTTCCCACAACAATGTGCTAAGAGTTCTTAATTCAAAATTCGATAACCTAACAACATATAATCACAGAATGGTTTGGGTTGGAAGGGACACCTCTGACTAGACCAGGTTGCTCAAAGCCCCATTCAACTGGTACATACTGGCATGCAACAAAAATAAAAGAAAGGTCAGGAAATAAATAAGTGGGAATACAATAATCTAAAGCATGAAGCCCAAGAACAGTAGTGAGTGGCATCTTTACGCAATTTCAAGCTTTTTTGCACCCAGTCTTTATAGCGACAGATATTCCTCAGAGTGATTCACTTAGCTTGAGGATAGTAGCAGCGACACAGGTGGTGACTTTATGTGTCGAGGCTATAAATGATCTAGCTACAAGGGGTATCAGTGATATAAGGTGTGAGTTTAGTCAGTGAACATTTCAAAATACTCCTCTTAAAACTAGCACATCTTTATAGATGAGGGATTCATTTTTATCTCGTGTAAAACTGCATCCTACTGACTTTTGCCTTAATGATGGATGGTAGCTCCCGGACCATTGCAAGGATTCACAATATGGGAGCATTATAATACCTATTATGTGGAGAGCAGAAATTAGCAGTGAGATGACAATTTCTAGACTCATCTTTAAATAACCAGGTACTTTCCTTCCTATAATTAAGCCAAGAACTTCCTTGTCAATGAGCCTGGCAGAAATTCTTTCTCAATGAGACTGGCAGGTAGATATATAGTTATTTTCAATAGCATTATTGTATGTCACAGGGGTAGAAATGGGAAACAGGAGAGCCTTATGCAAACAGGCAAGTTTGGCTGCCAATTACTTCGGTTGCATTGGCAGACTGTTATCTGTGATGCAACTACAGCGAAGAGCTGAGAAAAGTGGCATCTTTGTAGCACATACTGTGTTCATCTACTCTTCTTATTAGGAAAAGGCATTTGGTTGCTTACACAATTATTAACATATCCATTTTCAAGTGGCCTTCAGCTACTGCTTCTCCCACACTAACACTGCTGAAACAAACCTCTTGGATTTCACTATGAGTAAAATGAGTATCTTCTGAGAATGATTAAAGAACAGGCTCTAAGCACATTTCTGTAGTTTAGCATCTTCCTGTCACTAGTCTTTGTTGCAGTAAAACTGCATTTTCCATAATAATCTTTGTCTTGCACATTTATTTTAATACTAATTACGTGACAGTATTGTTGCACAGATAATTGTGGGAGTTGTCAATTAAATTCTCATTTATGTTCAAGCATGAGCCTGTTCTTAATACCTTATGCACATGCATAAAAGAAGTCTGCCTCTTGTAAACTGCAGTTTGCTTGATATATGCAGTTTTTATAGTTTATCAGATATTATTATGCTGAAGACTTCCATTCTCTTCATTTTTTTCTACAATGCAGTACTGCATAAGAAAGTACTCTATATACAGGTTTTTTCAGACCATATTTTAAACTTCATTCTTTAAACATTAAAAAATAATAATGAAAAACTCCCAATGGGTTATGTCCAAAGGTCATAATTAGGTCTGTATCTGGGTGAATTTTTTTAAAAAACATTTTAATCATTTTTTCCCTTCTACTGAAGTTAGAGAACATATTTCATGGCACTATTTCCTAACAATAAGAAATTCACTTCCAAGAGCAGGGCAAGCAGAACACTTGCATGTTAACATGTAGTACTATCCATCATGTAACTGGGAATTTCCCACAGAAAAAAATGTGCTGAGTCTGATGCAGCTTTTTATTATTATCATGCTATTCAATGTGAAAAAATATATGATCACAGGTAATGATATCAGTTACAATCATATTTTTTAGGTTTTTAATGTTCTTTTGCATTATATGTGAACCCAAACAGTATAATACTATATAGTTCAGAAGATAACAGGATCAGTCCTTTGTCTAAATTGAACAGGAAGTTGACTAGCAGCAATAGGTGGTGAAAAATAAATTGCAAGTAGAAAATTTCATTAATTTAATAATTTAGGGTATAATTAACAATACAGGAAATTTGATTTTTTTTCCATGAGTTTTAGCCTGTCGTGTTCTTCTAAATACAAGAGGATCCGCCACTGAAATCAAAGGAGGTTTTTTAGTCCATGTCAATGAATCCTAAGACTTGCACATCAGATTTTGTAACAATAATAGACACAGTGATCTAGAGTAGTAAACACACTGATCTGGAGTAGTGGATAGATAGGCTTTTCCTGAAAATTAAAGGCTGGGAAAGATAGGTCATACTGCCCTATCAGCCTAATTCACAGGCTATGTTATACTGCCAAGAGGCTAAGAGCCCCTAGACTGCAAAAAAAGCTTTAGCTATTTTCTCATAAAATGCAACATATGATACAGATATTTAATGGTCTCTGTAGATGGTGAAGAGTTAGTCTTAGAGGTCTGGGAGGTTCAGTAACTTCCTTAACTTTTAAATACTTAATGGACCTTCTCGGTGAAGCTAGAAATCTTGAAAGACCAGGCTTTTAAAAAAATACCTGGTACTGTCTACTTCTATCCAGATTGGATGTATCAAGAGAACAGCTTATATAATTAGATCCATGGTTGAGTCTCATTTTCTAAACTTACAAGATACCTTTGCAATTTTACAATCCCAGATGCTGTTATTCAGACATTATTGATTATAGTAAAGATTTCATTTGAAACGGATAACTCAGAAATGGCAAGAACTTGAGTCACACTTCTCACTGTGTTACACTTAAAGATGACATCAACTGAAAAACCTCCTTCTGGGCTGCTCTGCCCAGAACTGCTGAGCAATACTATACTTTCAGTCCTGGCATTTCAATCACATTTGTCACATCCTGCATCATAACACTTCTGAATTCAGCTTGTATCTTTAATAGCCTAAGAAAAGCAGAAAAAAATCCCAACATTAGGACATTCCTGACTGAAGTAATCAATGCATCATTATGACAAGGACTACCATCATGGTCTAGCTATGAAGAAATCAAGCAGTGCAACAGTAGCAGGGATGATGGGCCATAGGGACTGCACACTGGGGAGTGGCAGATCTACGGGTGGATGGTTAAAGGACAGAAACCGATTTGATTTCTGGTATGAGAGTTCAGCAATATAAACTGAGACTCTTCTATTCCTTCTTCAAGTATGCCATGATTTCCCAGGGCTCACTGATACGACCACCCTGCATATTCAATTCAATTCAACTACAGTCTAGCGGTAATCCATACATACTTTAAAAGACTTTAAAATGAGATGGACAACATTTAACTATAAATAAATTAAAGCATTAGTAGACTTGAAGGACCTGTCTAGACCTGAAGTAACCTAGAGTAAAACTCAATCATGAAATTGAAACTGCTTAGAAATAGAGATGGATCTTTATTTGTAAATAGGTGGAAGATATTCACCCTTCTGTACAAATGCATTCACGTTTCTCAGAGGACATCTTGGCATCTTTTGAAAGAGGAGACATGATACATGGATTTCAGTTCTTCTCAAAAAGGAACAAGAAGTTTTACTTCATTCACTTGTGGCATCCCACAAGAATCAATTATTTCCAGCCATTTTCTATATTACTCTCAATAATGTATGTGAATTTGCCAAATTATCTAGATGCATGTGTCAATAAAACAATGAAGGTATTCAGCATTTTCCAAGTTTTACCAAATCTCCAGTAAACAAATGCTTAGATAAGATCAGTTCATTTATAAAAAAAGACAAGAGTGCTGAGTGGTAGAGGAAGGCATTATGAAGAATATGAAGAAAGGTGCATTGCCTTTCTTCATTAGCCAGTTCAATACATAGCTTGACGGTATTTGGATTCCTTGATGCAACCAAGTTACACAGTACTATCCATAGGCAGCAATTTCTATTATCACTGATTGTTAGAAGGCTCCATCCCATCTTGGCAGACAAAGCCCAGCCTTTGGTTATTTACATGTGTCACCTCTCAGCTGGATTACAGCCATGTAGTTCCTGGGCATGAAGCCATCACACCTTAGGAAACTCCAATTAGTATAACACACTGTAATACATGAGCTGCCCTGAGCAAATCTATCCTCTCTTACAGTGACTTATTAACTCTTAAATCAAGGGACATTCTCAGTTACTACTTTGAAGATAAACAATTGCCTGGGCCCAAGATTTTTAAAAGACTAAACAGAATTCTGGGACTCACAACCTTAAAATACAGTTTCACTCATTCAGTAACATAATGCTGAGGGAGTTACAACTTGTCTACCTGGAAGACAGAACATCCCCAACAACAGAGGAAACAAATTAATTCAATGCGCAGTTTGTGATCTTACAATCTTTATGAAAAACTGAGTTGTTAAAAAAGAAAGAAAAAGAAAAGAAAAAGGAAAAGGAAAAAGATCAACACCAACAATACTGTCAAAATCATAGCCTCCACTACACATGCTTTCTCGCCCCCAAGGAGAGTATTTTGAGATTAAAAAAGAAAATGCAATAACGAAATAAAATAATAAAAATTAAACAGATGTTTCCTAATAATCTACTGAAAGGCACTTGCAAAAGATTAATGAGTGCAGCACAATGCCTGTATAGAACCGAGAGCATGGACTACCATTATTTCCAGTCATTTTGTTGTTTTTCTTCCTGCACATATCAAATCTATGGGTTAAAAGGGACATTATTCCTTTAATGAGCAAATGACTCACAAAAGAGAAGGTGCCAGTGTAGTGACAAAAGCTTCATTACTACATACTGAGCGCTCACTACCGCCTTTCTTAGAAGAGCCTAGCTCCTGCTAGACAGATCTCTGTCTCCAAACTGACAATCTCGGAACACAGGCTATGGGACACTGGCACCTTCGTTTTCTCTCTTTTGATGATTTTCCCTCCTAGGGTAAGCAAGTTAGCGCTGGCGCTGGAGCCAGGCCTGCCCAGTTGCTGCCCAGGCTGCCTGCGCTGCACCTATTCCCACACGGACACAGGGCTACAGTCTCCAGGGTTACCATCTAGCACCTCTCAAAAGCACTGAATTAACTCTCAAAGAAAGATTTCTACTGCAACTGCAATGCATGAGGAAATGATGCCAACTCTATGAATGATGGGTGTTCCACTTGCCATGTTGAAATTGTTTGTCCTGTGGTGCACATCCATAAATTAAGCAGCTGTTTTTTGGCTTTTTTTTTTTTTTCCCCAATTAAACACAGCCCTTACAATGCATAATAGGTCATTCAGATGTGTGTCTAATCTGTCTATCCTCACTAAACAAAAGACTAGATTCAGTGCTTATAAACAAGGAGTCTGTTGTAGCAAAAAAAAAAGCAAGGGAAAAAAAACCCACAGCAAGCTGTGGAGTTGCGTTCTAAAAGGATGAACACTGGGAAAATCTCCAGACCAATAAAAGAAACAAGAAAAAGTGTGTCCACACTCCAAACTTGATGTCAAAACTCCCTCCCAATCCTCTCTGCTATTTCAGAGGGTAAGAAAAGGTTATATGTAATTAAAAATAACCATGTATTTGTACTTGCTAAACTGACCTCCAGATCACATAGGCTTTTTCAATAAAGACTGTACAAAATACTTTGTTAATCTGTCATCTTAGTATTCAGCTGGTATGCAGATTCTTGTGGACAGGTGAAGCTTGTGTCTTAGGTCATTAATCAGATGTTCTCCCCCTTGTAAACAAGAAAGCATGGCAATTGATCAGTGATCCTTAAATCTTTTCGAAGTCACTGAGCAGCAAGAGTTCAACTTTTCCTAGAATCTGAGAAGCTGAATTTCATTACAAACCCCTCTTCTGCTGCTGAAAGGCTGCATCAGATAACTCAAAAGGAAATGCTGGAATTCCATGTTGTGTGCAGAGTAGCCTGTCCTTTGAACATATTTATTTCTTCCCTCTGCTCCACTCCCCTACTTCCATGCCAATGAAAGAGCACAACTAACCTTTATAACCTTCAAAGTTGCCTACAGTAATACTCTTTTCTCATCCACATGTAATGTGATTTTCTGGGGGCTCTTATTCAATAATTTGGTGATATTTTGGAGCAAAGAGCTCAACAGATAAAGATGAAAGCAACATGTCAACAAGAGTGACCCTTCCAAACTGGATCCTCCAGTCCAGCAGAGCTGGGCTCACTAAAAACTACAAGCAGGAAATGAAGACAGAGTTGAGGATAGAGGATAAAATTGGGTTGCAAACTTCAGTCTCATCCTAAAGAGATGGTCACTAAAGAGCTGAAAAGCAGGTTAGCCTCAGCTGTACCTCTTTATCACACACTGCCAGTTTTGGAGGGTGACATACCAGTTACAGGACAAGGAACATTTCCAATCCTCACCTCCCTCTTTGCTGCCAAGGTGAACTAACTGAATCTACCCAATATCTGTGTTATTTAGTATCCTGTTTGGCCTGGAAATCATTCATGCCATCACTATGTAATGACCAGCTCTCCAGGGCACTGTCTGCTCACTTCTTTGCAGGTTCTGAGTGGGTAAGGCCTCATGAGACTGCAGTAATTCAGGCAGGATACAGCTAAAAGCACAAGGAAGTCTGAGCAGGTCTCAGATTTCATGCATGGTCTTGGTGTAGTAATTATGTAGGCACTTCTCAGTGGATGAATTCCCACTTACAGGATTTTATACCATCCTCAGAGTATCTGGTTTATTAAAAATGCCAGAGAGATCAGACAAACTGAGAAGGAACTGGGAAAAAATATCATTAACTAAAATTGAAAAAGCCAGTTTGGTGATATTTTCATGTAAGATTGCTATCATTGCTGGTTTTTACAGATGCAGACCTTTTAATCTGCCAAAAAACTTTGTCTCCTGCTGGGGAGAAATGGGACTTTTTCTAAAGAAAAGAAAGGAGGGGAAAAGAAAAACTAAGGCATTTTCTTAAATATATTTTACTGAAACTGTTGGGAGCACTAGTATTTGGTGACAATTGCGTCTGGGAGAATAAAACAATGCTGGCAAAGCTGCAGGCTGTTAGATGACATTTTTCTCAGGTGACAATGTTCGACTTTGTCTCCTGGCATTATAATCTTTTCATGGGCTTAGGGACAGTAAAGAAAAGAGTGAATAAAGGATTCTAATCAGAACAAATATAGGACAAAGGCAACTAAATTAAGACCTTCTATGTGCATTTCTTCTTCCCCAAATCTTCATTGTCTGCTTAGACTGCAAGGATGTCAAAAGGGGATAGCTTCCTGCTGGAGCTGCTTCAGGGCCCTGGTAGGTCTGGGCACCATACCAACAGCCACTTACTCTCGCCACTCATCCTCTTCCACTCTGATAATCACAGCAGCAGGTTGATTATTGGGTTGTAAAATACAAGGGATTTAGTGCTGACTGCAGCACCGAGTGCCTCCTCGAATTCCTCATTGCAGATCATTTTCATAAAATTTGTCAAGGGTCTTATCTGAATTGTATTTTCACATAGTTAATCCTCTGTCTGCACAGCAATCTGGCCCTGTGCTGCTTGCGCTGCAAAACACGCCTGTGGCTGACCTCTGTGTAGTCCCTGCACATTCATCAGGATGCAACTGGCCCAGCCACCCACTTAGCAGGTACTGACAAATACTGCTACAGACACATGTTGACTGACCACAAAGAAAAGTAAAGACAGTGAGGAAATGAAAAAAAACTAGAGGAGGTAATATGAGATTACTGCTGACAGACTTCTCCTCAGTACACCCTGCAATGTGTAGGAATAGTCTGTGGAAAGGAATAAGAGCTATCTCTGACTTCAAGCCCTGAACTTTGGCAGGGTTCAGAGAAAAGTTCACTGGGAGCCAAGCTTAGCAGTTTATGATAAGGATGAGTTAATAAAATGGAGAATGAACTTAACCGGTGCCTAACAGTAGTAGGTAGAGCAAGCTCTGACTAAGAGAAAATGGAGTATTAAAACACAAGTTATCTGCTTGACCTTAATACCAGAGAGAGAAATAGTTGGATTTTTTCCCATCCATTTTCTGGTCCACCCTGTTCATTTGTGTATTTCTATTTTCCATTCTTTCTTTTTAATTATGGATGTTGAAACTGTTGCCACCTCTGATCCCACTTGTGATTATTTTCAAGGTATTTATGCCCTGCAGCTAAAAAATATTTTTTTTTTTTGTTCTTCCTCCAATGCCTCAGTACTTACAGGGCTGAAAAGGACCACAAATAACTGCCTAGAAACAGGGACAGAACAAGGGAAAGATAGCACAGGAATGCATTGTGGTTTATCTTGACAGACAACAATACTCTTCTTAGGTCATGTTTCCATTCTGAAAATTAAGTACAGTGGAAAACAATGAAAGTATTTTATAAAGGAAACAAAGATTATATTATTCAAGAAGGAAAGGAAGTGGTACAAAAATACCTCAAGAGGAGACAAGAAACCAAATGTCAAGTACTTCAATTTTTTTTTCTTTTTGGAAGCTCCATCATTCTGTTTTTAATTAGTATCTAGTAACTCCTCTCTAACAAACAATGCTTTCTTCCATACTCCCCTTCAAACACAGGTCACTTCCATTATGCATTTATTTCCCTAAGTATTTTTAACAGATAATTTTCTTAGTAAGTTGACTGATCTGTGGTGAAAAAAAAAGTGCTTACTGTGCAAGTGAACTGAGAAACAGGACTTTGTTCACTCACTAACAGATCAACTGACAGTCAAAAATAAAGGTGACCTTTCATCTGAAGGACAGTAACTTAGTTTGAGAATTCAGTGAAGTTTTCAGGTGAATTCAACTAAAGTTAATTGAAGTTTATTCTTTAACAAAGAATATAAAACTCTTGGCTCAAAAGCTGTGACAAATGTATGAATACAAACATGGTTCAAAAGATAAGAGAAATGAGTAAATATAGACCTTTGAACACAGAGTATTTTTGTTTCTGTAACATTAAGATGTCTGATGACCTGACCAGCAATGCCTCATATAGTCTTTTATACATGGCCAGCTCTGGCTATTACTCCTAACACTTCTTTCTTACATTTTTAAATATTCTCCATAAACTGCAAAGTTGCAAACTTTTGTCAAGTGCTATTGCAAAATAATTTAAAATAATTTCCTTCTTGTGTTCACAACATTGCTTTGTGTTCATAGGAAACAGCTAATGAAGAAGACACATTCATACTTACATTTCTTCCTTTTGCCTGATCATAAAAACTGGTACTTAGTAGACATTTTGCACTGAAAAGTATTGCTTTGTCACTAATAATCTACTTTACCACATTTCCAATATTTTGCTACATATTCACAAGCCCATTCTCATTTCTGAACTACAGGCTTATTACCATATAATTACTTCTGATAAAAATAAGATTATCATTTCACTTAAAATGAAGTGTATGTGATGAAGTTCCATTACCTTTAAGGGGTGATACTCCATACTTAAAGCATAACTACACTTAAGCTCCAGTACTTCGTTTTTAACTTTCAAGGTTGTTACTAGGCATCTGAGAAGCGCACAGAGGAGAAAAGAAGAAAAACAAAAATAAAAAAAAAAAAATCCCTGTTTCTCACTTTTTTAAATTCAGAGTGTTTTGGTATGGCAATGTTGCACTGACAAAATATTGTAAGGAATAAATTCTTTATAAGCACTTTCTATTTAAGATTCTCTATTCTCTTTTTCTTCAGACAGCAGATACTGAAAAAACCAACTCCATATTTTAATACTGAGTAGCGAACAATCGCTATTACCCCCAGGCGTTCTCTATGAAATGTTGTAGGAGCCTGTGTTTAAACACATTCTGAACGTCTGACATACACGCTATATGATCAGTGTCTGTCATGATGGTGCTGTCCTAGGGCCAAAGACTCTGAACTACTGTCTTAACCCGGAAGGTATGATTTTTGCAGATCAGGACTGAAACACAGTACCATTGGGGAAAAGTAAAGATGCTATTACCCAAGGAATTCATTACTGGGTTATTCAATTGTGTCCTTTTCAGAAACACTAAAAATTCCTTAAAAATATGTAGAAGCCACAACAACAAAAAAGCAATAGTTTTCACTCCCAAGATAGAGAAGCCTGAAGGCTTGCAACTTCTGGCAACAGGCAGAAGGCTCCTTCTCCACCTGCAGATCTGCAACTGCAAAATAGATTCATTTCACTGGTAGCAGACTATGGGAAGCAACCTCTATTTATGCCAGCATCACCAACAGGATGCAGCCCGTGACAGTAGTGGGAGACCTCCTCCTCCAGGGAAAGTGGCACCTATTTGCGATCAGACTCACTGAGCAGGTAGGTTTGTTGCTTACTGTGGACACCACAAGACCATCTAAGCAGTGGAGCAGGGACCCAAGATTTTGTGCAGTCTCCTTCCTTGGAGGCTTCCAAGGAACAGCTGAATAAAGCCCTGAGCAGTCTTGTCTGACCTCCAGCTGGCCCTGCTTTGGACTGGCAGATGGACTTGAGACCTCATGAGGTCCCTTCCAACCTGAATTATTTTGTGATTCTATCAGGCTAGGAAAATATATTGCTCAAATTACAGGCAAACTGTGCAATTGCATCTTTCCTCAGCTATAGTGCTTTAGATCATGTGAAAAAAATTGAATGTATTTATGGTAGTCATCAAGGGCAACTAGCTGGCAACAAAAATTTGTGCGAAAGAGAGGGAGATGTAGAGCAGTTTGCCTTAAAAGTATATCATTACATGTTTCCTTTGTGTAGCTTCAGGCCAGGACAGTTCAGGTGCCGCAAGAGATTTCATGCTTTAAAATACAGCTGGCATACACATCAGTGACAAAATTCACCCTAGCTTCAGTAAAAATCCCCTTACAATAATAAAGCCAGAATGAAAAGGAAGAACAACTCTTACAGTTGTGGCAGAGCACTGCAACTGTGATACATGAAAGCAGAGGCAGGTTCTGCAGTTCTCCAACCTGTAATAGCATTCGCTGATGTTAACCATCACAGTTTACATCCCTGCTTAACATACGTCATTTATCCCCATTCACAAAACCCTTGGTTTACACAAAAACATTGTCAATGAGCATCCTGTCAAGGAACGAGGGTGGAGACCACCCAAAGACTTTCTAGATCCAGCTTTGAAACTTGCTCCAGGCTTTTAGCCAGGAAGCTAACAGTGCCAATGCTCTGTGTGGGAAAACAAAAAGCCCCGCACAACACAGGAAAGGCATGGGGTTGGTGTGGCGAGACCAGCACACTGTGTCCCTTTCCCTGCCCCCTCTGGAAAAGGCTAGTTCTGCAGTAAGCCTTGGTGGATGGCAACACTCAAATCCCAGTTACGGGGAGCAGCAAGCCGAGGCAATTGAAGGCACCTGGTGTCAGTGTCAACCCATTGTTCTGATTCTCTGACCTGCCTTTTTTGTAACCTGCCATTAAATGCTAAAAGGGTCTAAAGCTTTTCCAAATTGGAGAGGTTGTATTTTACATGTTCTTTCCCCTTTGCTCTGCACTGGCATAAAGAACCTGTGTTACGCCCTTTAGAAGCAGTATCAATGATTTAAATTACCCCTTCTGGGGATGAACCCACTTTATCTCTCTCTGCCTTTCTGCTTTGAAATCTGCATGCCCAGAGTTGCATCCTGGACCAGTTTCCCCACTGGTGACCAAACAATATTTTAGACAAACTGCTTCAATGGTCAGACTGTTGAAGAGGCAGAGTAAACAACAATTACTCATTTCTGTTAGTAAGCTGCCTTCCCTTCCCATGGAAAGACACAGCGAGAAAATCAATATTAGCTGTACAGAACACTTTATTGCAGAAGTGCATACGAAGAAGATAACTGTAGGTCCTATCTTTAAAAAATGACCAGTGTAAAACTCTGTCCATAAATAAATATTTATGACAAAAGAGCTGGATTTAGTTGGAGGTGTTTAACTTACAAGATCTCAATTTTATAATCAAGGCAAACAAGTCCCAAGAGCATAGACTGAAATGTAAACACCCATTTTGGCGATTCTGACTGAAGAATGCTCTAATGCAAACAAATAGAAAAAAAAAAAAAAAGAGTATGTGATACGATAAGAAAAAAAACACCAGTAATTTATTTATGTTGTTCAACCATTGGTATAACTGATGAAACACCGATAATCTTCATCTACTAATAACTACAGCTGCTGATGAGAAATTTGTTGAACCAAGATGCATGCATCATATTTACTACCTTTCTGCATGACTGAATACTTCTATCAAGAAATTATTCCAGATTTTCCAGGCTTTTCTGTATCACGGAGCACTGTGCTCCCTCACCACCATTCCAGGGAATGGTCAAATTGATGAAAATGAGACTGTGACATTTCCCACCTCTGCCTATATATGGAATTGGCCTGGACAGATAATCTCACAAGCAACACCCCTGCTCAGATGAGACTCAAGCTGGTCACTGTTGCATTCACTACCAAGGCGTACTCAGCTGGTGTTGCTAAGAGGAATCTTAGCAAAAGGTTAGCACTGGAGAGGGCTTTCTCCCCCCCCCCCCCCTTCTCTGCTACAGGATCCATGAATGACTTTAGGGCATTCCCACCACCTATAGATTTACAAACTTTAGCACAGGTAAGGTCCTGGTCCATGGTTAAACCTAACCATTCTGGTAGTATATCAATATAATATGCTTTTTGCCTCTCTTTTTGAGAAATTTTAATTGTAAACCAGGGATAGCAAAACTCTGTGACCTCAAAAGAGAGCTTGCACTAGTATCGTAAAAGACTTTCAGAGTGTACATCAAGCAGAACATATAAGCAAACAGGTTGTATATCTGTATATGTCTACAAATAGCTGCTGGTCACATTATACTCCTAATGAAAAAATGTCAGTGTCAGAACACCCACTAGGACAATTTTCACCCTTGCTGGGAGTCCAGGAAGAATTTACAAGGACTAAATGCAGATAAAGACTGACTTTTCAGTTTGTAAAAACTCTTTTAGTTTTGGCCATGAGGGTGATGATTCCTTCTTTGGTAAAGGGCCTTAGCCACACATGTTTTCATTATACCACCTGTGTCTACTAAAAATGCACTTTAATTCAATGTGTAAAAACTTTAGAGTATTTTAAAGCTATGGGCTGTGGAAAACATTGAAAGATTGGACCAGAATTCATATAGTATATATTTATCTAGTTAGGTATCTATTTATTGATCTAATGTGTGTGTTTACACAAAATACACAAATGTTATACAAAAAGGGTATAGTAGCAGATGCTTTAAACAGATTAAATGTTATTTTTATATGTCTCTGAAGTCTGTGCCTCATATTAATACAATGGATTGGCAGAATTTTCCATTGTTCCACTTCAAAGCATGCAATTATATTACCTTAATTGGAAGCACTGATGTGTTTTCACCAAAGATGTTTATTTGTATTCTGACTACTGAGATATAAATATGGGACCATTTGCTATATTTAGTTTTCTACTTACATGAGTTTTTGTTCTCTGCAGTTTATCTTTACAAACTATCATACTGAGTTTATCTCTAATGCAAGAACTATGAAATTAAGCTCATATAATCTAAAAAGTTTTTATTGGGATCTCTGATTGATTCTGTATAGTCAAGGAACTCGTTAACTGTAGAGTGCACTCATAGAATCATAGAATAGTTAGGGTTGGAAAAGACCTTAAGATCATCTAGTTCCAACCCCCCTGCATGGGCAGGGACACCACACACTACACCATGTCACCCAAGACTCCATCCAACCTGGCCTTGAACACTGCCAGGGATGGAGCATTCACAACTCCCTTGGGCAA